>JAEQBA010000355.1:71543-104769 GCA_019434445.1 Phalangium opilio
CACTCGGTTTTAGTTTCAATGGGGACATTATAAGGTGCCGATGCCCGATAATGAAATATACTTAAAAAAACCTAAATCGTAACTAATGGATAGACAAACGTCCACACGGTCCCCATTCATACATTTTTATGTCAAGCTAAAAGAATGCACTATTTTGTTTCTGGGGTTTTAACTCTGCTCGCCTACGCAAGTACACAGCTTGAAAAAGTACCGGGTTTCTTTGACGATAATATGCAAATACGAGATTTAAAATGGGTTTTTTTTATATTTATTTATTTATTTGTTGGAAGTTGAAAAGTGCCTGTAAGCGCTTTAAAACCATTTCCAACAACGCAACGGAATTTGCCATGCATTTAACATTATCATAATTTTATCTATTTGCACAGAAAAAGGGGGAACTTTGCCAAAAATGTTATATTGAGTAGAGTACAGAATCAAGAGTTGATTCTGTCAGAAGAATAAGTTTAATTTTAGGATTTTAAATACGTATTCAAATGGTTAAAAATATAATTGAGGAATTTACCATAAAATAGACCTAAATGAATGATTAATCACAAGTCGTTAATTAAGACTTTACGATTAAGCTATATTAATTTTGACAACGCCCTGATTGGTTGAGGCAGGCCAATCAGGTGTTAAAAGTTCATCCATCCAAATTTTAATTACTAAAATTAAATTAATTATATCATTCAAGGCCTAAAATTACGATAAAAAGATTTATCCAAATGGTAAATTAAAATAATATATTTGAGGAATCAACCGTGAAATAGACCTAAATGAATGATTAATTCCAAGTCGTTAATTAGACTTTTTCGTTTAAGCTATATTAATTTTGACAACGCCCTGATTGGTTGAGGCAGGCCAATCAGGTGTTAAAGTTAATCAATCCAAATTTTAATTACTAAAATTAAATCAATCATATCATTCAAGGCCTAAAATTACGATTAAAAATTTATTCAAGTGGTAAATAATATATTTGAGGAATCAACCGTGAAATAGACCTAAATGAATGATTAATTCCAAGTCGTTAATTATGACTTTCTAATTAAGCTATATTAATTTTGACAACCCCCTGATTGGTTGAGGCAGGCCAATCAGGTGTTAAATTTAATCTATCCAAATTTTAATTATTAAAGTTAAATTAATCATATCATTCAAGGCCTAAATTTACGATTTAAAAAAAAAAATCAATCACTACACGCCTATGGAGCATCTTTAGCAAAATCCACCACAATTTAAGACAAAATAAACTTTGGAGTTAAATTTAGAGCTTAAAATAAATACTTCTAGCAAATTTCATAATCTGAATATTGCCTAAAATGATCGATATTCAAGCTGTGTAATGTTTTTCTTTAAACCATATAATGTCAAAGACAGCTAGAGAGAGAGAGAGAGCTAAGGGTGCATCCCATATTAGGCCCGCAAGGAGGCACAAGAAACACCCAGCCGTCAAAATACACCATGGAGTAAAAACGATAGGCTAGGATTACCACCGCCAAGAGAAACTGTTCCACTTTATAGTACAAGTCACGCATCCCTAGTCTCTCCCAGACTTGGCAGCAACTTCGGTTAAACACGCTAAGCTCAGCTTCTACCCATCCCAAAGTCTTGAACCTCGGAATCAAGGTGGAAAAGACTTCTCTAAAACTAAATATCAGGGCTTAGGAGGTACCAAAACCCTACACACAGAGAGAAAGAAAATAAGCAAAGGAGGGTTTTTCCTACTTTTCCATCAGCGCCAAAAACTATTTTTAAATTCGTAGAAACCAAGCCGATACATGTTTTGTTAGACCTAAATCTTTTTGCCGGATACGTCTACATTATTTGCGAATTTTCGGAGCTGTTTTATTTTTTTTAATTTTAAAATATTGGGGGTTTTAATTACAGGTTAATCCAAATAGTTTGGCATCTCAAGGTGGTTTGCAACAAGAGGACGTCATCTGTACCATCAACGGTCAAAATGCCGAAGTTTTCAGACACAAGGAAGCCCAAGACGCGATCATTAGGGCTGGAAACTATTTGGAATTATCAGTCCAAAGGTATAAGAGTTCATTTGTATAGATAACTATATCAAGGGCTACAAACAATATATTTTATAATTGCAGAGGTGGAACTTCAATTTGGAAACCAAAGGTAACACCCGTGAGCAAGCCCCAATACACCCAACAACTGTCCAGAAATGCCGATCCCGCCCCCCTGACCAAAACTTCCCTGGCTGCCAATAAACAAGTAAGTTCGACGCGAGAGACCCGGACAGAGATCGTCCTAATCGACCTTCATTCAAAAGCAGCAGTCTCAAAACATCGGAAGCGCCCATAACACGGCCGCTCGTCCATTTGGAGGCGATGGAGGATCACTTCCCGCCGTGGTCAACAAGCAATACAACAGCCCGGTGAATCTATACTCAATGGACAACATTGCCGAGGCCCTGTCCGCCCAGACTGAAGTCTTGGCTACCGGAGCAGTTGGGTAAGAGTGATCAATTTACATAACTCCCAAGTATCATTTCAAAATTAACAAATCTTAAATTTTACAGCATTAATTTCATGAAGGACGATAAGCCGATCAACACCGGTTCGGCCGTGTACCAACTGGTTCATCAGGACGAGACAACCACCACCAGTAGCAGCAGCAGCAGCACCGTGTCTTCGTCTCAAACGCGTCAACAACAAAACCACGTGGTGTCCGGGGCCAAAGGTGAATCATCCCGGCCTCCCCCCTCTCAACCTTCCTCCATCACCTTGCATGAGGTCAACACACAATCAAACGCTTTTCGCAAGCTACAAAGCTCCTTAGAGGGAGAAGAGGGTACGCCAAATGCCGCTTAACAATTTAAACAAATACTTTACCCAAAGGCTTAACGCTAAGCTTACGCGCCAATCCATATATTATCTAACTAAGACCATAGTAACCGTTTCCCTAAATATATTTACTAATTAATTTCACTAATTTTACAATCTTTGGGATGGTTGGTTGTTAATCACCACATTTGCCATCAGATCCATCAATCAACGCTCCTGCCTCATTGGGATTGCGTCACGTTGAGGCACCAATAACTAAGCCTAAACCCGAGACTCATGACGCCCCAGCTCCGGTTAACCCTAACTTATGCGTCGAATGTGGACGCCTTATTGTGTAGGTCATCATGACCTTATAATTATCAAAAAACAATTAGGTTCACGCAAAGTTTTTTATCAATTACAGTGGAGTATTCGTACGAATTAAGGATAGATCTCTTCATGCCGAGTGTTTCCGATGCGCAACTTGCGGTTCGTCTCTGAAGAACGTTGGTAAGTTAAAGGCAACAAGGATTATTTTAGAAATAATCACGTACAGGTACTAAAAAACTACCGTTCCCAGGATATTACAATGTGAATGATAAACTTTACTGCGACATTCACGCTAAACAAGCCGCTAGCATGATCGGAACAAACCCTAGCTTGGAACCAATTACCGTGGCACCGTAAGTACCCCGAAACAGAGCCACTTATTTTAAAAAACTTAACAAGAAAAACTTATAACAGTGGAGGCCATCTCCCATTGGACACCCCTATCTTATCAATCGGATCTAATCCACCCATGGCTAGTCCCCGTTCCTTGGGACTTGGAGGTCCTCAGCCCATGTCGAGCCCAAGATCTCTCGGATCCAATCCACCAATGGCCAGCCCTAGGTCTCCCGGAACCAACTTTAGCAATATCGCTCCTGTGCCATTTCACGTAAGTGGAAACTATACTTATCCAGAAGTAACTTAATATAACCAAGGATTCCAAAGAAATCTTTCACCTATATTTCTATCGCGCTATTGGCTAAGCACCGATACCTACGCATTATGGGAAAGGGAATGAGTCGCTTTTTAGGCCTACAAGTACCACCCACGAAAATATTTCTAGCGTTCGACTAGCCTAGTCCATCACGTGGACGCTCCCATAAGTCCTTGCAGTCCAAGAATGGATGGGAATCGACCACGTTTCCCGACTGTTATCCCGCCAAGTTCATTGGCTAGGCCCAAGTACCCGACTTCAGTTTTCAATAGACCCAAAAGTCAAAATCCATCACTATATCTTAAGCCTAATTCTCAGGTATCTTTTCCTGGATTAAGAAACTCAAAGAGCTTAGCTTTCTTTCGCTTATTTCCTTGAATTTCAGCTTCTATTTCGTTTAAATTTATCGTCGCTCGCGAAATAAGCTTACAGAAATTTCAATTCTGGTGGGAAATTTAGTGGCAGAATTTTTACGTACATTTTGTCCTCAACCCGTTTTTTTACACCAGTTAATTCTAATTTATTAAATTATAATTAACAACGCTTGTTTCCCCACCCCTTTTGTTTTGATTTTGAATTTGTGGTCCCTATACTCCGTTGTGTGCGTTTGGTTTGGTTTGGTTTGACCTTCGATGACCTTGACCTACTACAAAAACCCAACAGCATGTTGTGGATGGAAGTTGCTCTCCATTAGCCAATCAACTTAATAAGTCTAACAATTCCGAACCCAAAGTATCCACAAATGGATTCAATAACGAGGTAATAATGACATTAATAAAATTAATCATAATGGACAGTGTCCATTTTATGACTCGTGTCTAGTTGTCCTTAAACCTTCAGCGATGTATCATGAAACTGATGCATAACGTCATGGTACATCGATATAATTTCCGAGAACATAAGAATTTACTCGCGCAATGTCCATGATGTTACCATCAAGTTAACTACTACAAGCTCAATTAATCCTAATTATTTTGGCGATCGGCCCTTAACCTAACAACGCGAAAATTACCATACAATCTCAACCCTATAAAACTGTTTAATTCTTGGCTTTAATATTATTACAGTCAGTGAAGGCACCAATCTCTCCTGTAATCCCACCAGGACCACCAGCACCTTCGTCATCATTTGGCTCTCATATCTACAACCATCCTCAAACTGCCCCATCCGGTGACGCGCACCATCGCCCAGCTCATGGTACGTACTTCAACAAAGTAATTTTAACCAAGATACGCATGAAGACATATACTAGTGTTACTCGCATGATATGTGAAATTTGTGAAGAGAGTGTATGTGTACTTGAAAAGGCTTACAAACTAACCTAATGTACACTTTGTAATTGCCCACGGAAGATATAAAACCATCATGGTAAGTTTTTAGTCAAATGCACGGGTTATTTTGGGTTCTTTTAAAAACATTTAAGGGTGTTTCAAATAATTTACGACACATTTTTTACACCTTTCTTTAAACGTAAGGATACTTTAAAATGTTAAATGGTATAATAGTAATAAAGGTATAAAAATGTGTCAAAATGTTGGCGTTTGGGAGTTGAGAAATTAAAAACCTCAGGCACTAGAGGCAACGCATAAAAGAGCACGCTTTTGCCTTGCTTAGCCAACCCAATCAGCAGAATGATAGTACAATTTGCCGCAAAATTTATTTATAAATGATTTGCAATTAATTAAAAAAAAAAACAAGACCGAAAAACTAGCTTAAAAACAAAGCAGCTTGGCGCTAGGCTTGCGCAAAATTTTACTGTTATACTACCATATCTGAACAAAAAAAATCAAATTACTGAATTGGAAATGAAGTGATATCAGCTTGCCAAAAGAATTCAAATCAAAAAAATTACTAACGTTAATTCTAAAAATAAGCATTTGAATTATAAAAGCAACCCCCTTTGATCTAAGACCTCTTTCAAAAGATTTAAAAGATCTAATTCTTTATTTCAAATACTTTCTCTCTTTCTCTTTACTATCATTCTGTTTCCAACCCCTAAATTCTACTAAAATTTAAGACCACTTTCTCGAAAAATCTCCTACTTTACGCTTCTAAAAACAAACTAACCAGGAGGTGCAAAATTTATTTGGCCCCCGCCCAAAGGCTCCGGCCAACAAATAATTGCCCCAGAAACTACTTTCCCTTCTAACGCCTCGCAAGGTGTCCCGACTTATCGACCCCCTCCAGGAACGCAGCACGTGAACTTTAACCCTAATGTCCAGCAACTGTCTCCTCAAATCCCAGCTTCGCAACCTAGTCCAGTTAGTCCCAAGTTGGCCCCGGCTGTGGCTCCCAAACCTAAACTATCCCCATTGGGTATTAATACCACTTCGCCCTGGAGTGCCCCTGTCCCTGCCCCGACTCAGCCTCTAGCGCCATTCGGTAACTCAACCTCGGCCCCCGCGCCTCTCAATTCAACAGGATTGTCTGGATTGCAAACCCAACAAGGTCAAAAACCAGCGCCTCGTAGAGGTCGTGGACAATTGAAGCAATCAGCTGGACCCGGAACTCGTATCCCCATCTGCGCCGTTTGTGGCACACCAATCAGGTAATTTAACGGTGAACATAGTAACGCGTTCGAGTACTTGGCTTATACTTAGTCTGGCGAATATACTATGGACATGTCCCTATTAGTTGAATGCAACTGTAAATTATAACGTTTCAGGGGTCCTTTCATCGTGGCATTGGGTAAAACTTGGTGTCCCGAGCACTTCTTGTGCAAAAATAACCAGTGTCGTCGCCAATTGGCTGACGTTGGATTCGTTGAAGAGCAAGGACAATTGTACTGCGAAAATTGCTGGGAACAGTACTTGGCTCCAGTTTGTTGCAAGTGTCAAATTAGAATTAAAGGGGTACGTCCACAAACAAAATAATAAGTCTCCATCCCAAAGACTAAAAAACTATCGCTCAATTTTTAACAGGACTGTTTGAACGCTTTGGACAAACAATGGCATCCCGAATGCTTTGTTTGTAGCTTCTGCCATAAACCTTTCGGCAATAGCTCGTTCTACTTAGAGGATGGCAATCCTTACTGCGAAAAGGGTAAGATATTCTCTATCCTAGATTCCTAATCAACTGTGGCATTTAATCATCAACTTTAATTTGACAGATTGGAACGAACTGTTCACTACAAAATGCGTAGGATGCGGCTTTCCGATTGAAGCCGGAGACCGTTGGGTCGAAGCCTTGAACAATAACTACCATTCGCAGTGCTTTAAATGCACGGTACGTTACGTTTAACAATATTACCCCCATACGCTAAGCCTAATTTAACAAAAACCAAAACTATAATAAATATTTCAGATTTGCCAAAAGAATCTTGAAGGGCAAAGTTTCTACGCTAAGGGTGGACGTCCCTTCTGCAAAGCTCACGCCCGATAAGTCCAACAAATATGGAATCAAACAAACCTCAAGTTATAACGATGAAAAAAAAAATCCACAGTTTTGTTTGTGCCAATTCTTAGAGCTTTGTGTGCCTTATATCCCCCGCTTAATAAGTTAATAATAATTAAGTTTAAATAAAAAAAAAATGGGAGAACTAAAGAAAAGTCTTAAAAAAAATACAACCCCCTCCCCCCCCTCCCGACTATGTTTGTCGAATTTAACACAATTATAAAAGTTAAAGTTTCTTCAGTCAAGTAGTACCGAATGTCATTAATTTATATCTTCGCTAATTAATTTTAAATAATTTAAAAGTTGGGAAAGTAGAGTTCAAAGCTAAGTTCCAGAGGGAAACTAACATTTTTTGGGATTTGTAGACGTTTCGACTGAACATATTAAGAGACAAAAACAAATACGAAGGCCTACACATTATTTATAAATTATTCAACTAAGAACAAAAATTCTTGTTATCAGTGACATAATATGCCATAATACCAAAGATTTCGAAAAAAAAAAAAAGAAAATAAAAATAAACTTTCTGTTTACTATTGACTAATATCAAGAAGTTATATCTAGTATCTCAGAGAGAAGGTATAAATTCGCCAGATTTCCAGCTTTATCTCCAGTCCAAATGTAGGTCCGGAGTCCCCGGCTCTAAATTACAACCAGCAACTCATTGGTTCGTGAAAACTCACGTCAGCGCGACGACGCGAATGACGAAAATTACGTAATTTCCGACTGAGGAGAGGCGAAATAGCCCGGCGCCTCCTTTTACGTCCCCCCCTTGTATTTTGAAAGGGGGACTGGGACTATGGCGCGCGAATACAAAGGCATCTTATACCTTCTCTCTGAGATACTGATTGTCTTGCTAATATCTTAAGACAGATTAATTCTGTCTTAACTTGTTAGGTAATTCGGTTATTCTATGGAAATGTGGGATGGGTTTAAGGTATTATATTTAAACTAAAAGATTACGTAAAAAGGGTAAGATATTTGTGGTTTCTGTAGAATAGAGTACTACTGAGAAGGGGGGAGCTACGGGAACGCGACGTCAACATTGGTAGTCTATTTAATTGTATGGCCTGAGCTGACGACTTCCAATATGGTCGCCAAACAGAGGTAAGAGATTGGAGGGTGTGATGTCACGAGAAAGTTCGTGGTAGAAGACTATTATGACTCTTTTGAGCATAAAATTTTCTAAATAGAGCTATCTCGGAAGCCTTAGTGTGACGTCACCCATGCTATTTGCCCATAGAACCAAAGCGGTAACAAACATGGCCGCCCACTGCCAAAGCTAAGCCCGTGGCGTTTTACCTAGGCACTGACGTCACAAATGAGATAGCTCTATTGCAATTGCTACTTAAATTTTTATCTCAATTTTGGAATTCCTAAGTGGCAAAACTGGCAAATGCATTTCGCTATCGCAAAGTAACAAAGCATGGAGATTTTCAATCTCAAACGAAGAGCGCATTTTGCATAAAATTAGAATAAACTTTATCCTACCGTGAGTTGTTCTCGAGGAATTGTTTACCCATTTGTTGATGTTGCTACACGATTGCGCGAGCCAACTTTGATCATCCGCAAACTCAAAATGTTGAAGCGCAAGGTGCAATTCAGGATGACAGAAGAATCTGTTGTTCCACACTTTTCCTGACAAATAAAAGTATATTTTAGTATCTTTGATGTGAAGAAAATTGTCCAACACTAAGGTAAAGCAATTTATTTAAATTATAATTAAACTAACCTAAATTATAATTAAACTAACCTAAATTATAATTAAACTAACCTAAATTATAATTAAACTAACCTAAATTATAATTAAACTAACCTAAATTATAATTAAACTAACCTAAATTATAATTAAACTAACCTAAATTATAATTAAACTAACCTAAATTATAATTAAACTTGCCTAAATTATAATTAAACTTGCCTAAATTATAATTAAACTTGCCTAAATTATAATTAAACTTGCCTAAATTATAATTAAACTTGCCTAAATTATAATTAAACTTGCCTAAATTATAATTAAACTAACCTAAATTATAATTAAACTAACCTAAATTATAATTAAACTAACCTAAATTATAATTAAACTAACCTAAATTATAATTAAACTAACCTAAATTATAATTAAACTAACCTAAATTATAATTAAACTAACCTAAATTATAATTAAACTAACCTAAATTATAATTAAACTAACCTAAATTATAATTAAACTAACCTAAATTATAATTAAACTAACCTAAATTATAATTAAACTAACCTAAATTATAATTAAACTAACCTAAATTATAATTAAACTAACCTAAATTATAATTAAACTAACCTAAATTATAATTAAACTTGCCTAAATTATAATTAAATTAACCAAAAATATAATTTAACTAACCTAAAATTATAATTAAACTTGCCTAAATTATAATTAAATTAACCAAAAATATAATTTAACTAACCTAAAATTATAATTAAACCAACCCTAAAAAGATTCATGAATAATTCGAACATCGAACATAAAATTAAACAATAATTGTTTAGTAAATCTCATTGCATTGTAGAAGCCCAACTTCTTTAAGCCTAATGTTAGGCTTTATGAAACTTGAAAATTTTGGTTGAAAAAAAAAAATATGCCGCGATGACTAAAAACTTAAGCCTAATGTTAGGCTTAACAACTAACACAGAATGCCGAGTCATTCAATAGTCAAACCTGGATTCGCCGCATTTGCGACATTTTCTAAAATAAAAACTCTGTTACGATTAAGAATTTGCATTTTAGACTTGCTAGTAGTTCAACAATTAATATTCAACAAAATCTTTAATTTCTTATAATTAATAAATAATATTACCTTAACTTACAAAATTTCAACACATCCACCTTCAGGTTGAGAGTTAATGCATAATGGCTAATGATGCTGACTCTTGCTGAGTCATGTAACTGTTGGGCTTACTTTCAACCCCCTCTCCCCCCCCCGATTTCCGGTTCAACCGTGGGCCCTATGACCTTCGCTTTGAACCTTTGTGTAGATCTTGAACTTTCTTAAGCCTTGGCACTCCAGTAGTTGAACTTTAAATCACTGAAAAGAAAAGACATAGAAAACCGTTATTAACATCGAAATTTATCATCGTTTTGATAACTACGTTGATAACGCTACGTTGTTTATTAAATATATTAAAATTAACTAATATTACAACAAAAATTAAGAATAATTCGTACATAACAAAGAATCGGCGGCCTCGCGTCTCGAAATATTTTAACTGGTCCGCTTCAAATTCCCCGAGTCCTGACTGGCTGATTCTCCTCAAACTGGCTTCTGATTGGTTGAGCGCCGCCGAGCGGCAGGATCGGCACTCGGCAGACGCCTGATTATGCAAATTTTAAAAGCATTAATCTGAATTATGAAAATAATGAACGAAACTGAATGAAAATTGCAAATAAAAATGTTTAAGAGACAAACTATTGTAAATTTTGCATTATTTTCATAGAATATAAGCTTAAAATAAATAACACACAAGGCTTACATGAGAAACAGTATTTTATTGAGTTGTATTACTATAATATTTGGACACATTAATTATAATAATCAATCGTAAATTATTTAAAAATAGCACTTTGAACAAATACGTGTTAAATATCTTGCAAGTTTTCTTTTTTTTAAACGTAGCGTATCTACTTGCATAAACAATGAAATATTCAGTAGAAAAAAAGAGGCAATTCTAAACTAACGATTATAAAACACTGATTTTAAATGTTGACTAGGATATAAGAGAGACTAACCAAAATATTTTGGATATTATCATGATATTTTAATAAAGTACAAAGATCTTTAAAATGTCTGGCTATTTCCCTCGATACTTTAGGCTAGCGCAATTACATTAAGCCCAATTTAACGAGAGATTCTATCTAGCTGAATAAAAAAGTGTATTTAAAAAAGATTTGTTCTGGTGGGGCAATAAAATCTGTCTAAAGCTAGTTCCTCCAATAATCGGCAAATTTTTACTGTCATCTAACTAATCTCAACTCCTCTCCATTCCTTTCCTAATGTAGAAAAATTAAATCTTTTATTTTATTAGCTATTAGTATTTTTTTCTTTACACAAAAACTTTACAATATATCGAGACACGAAGTTTCATTGCACAAAAACGAGATTAATTTGTATCCGATCGTAGAAAAATGTTAAACTTAATTAAGAGTTTAATAATCTCATTTCCTGAGATGTATTTCTAAACCAAATTCAAAAACAACTTAAAATTAAATTATAGTTTACAGACTAGGAGGATACATACCATTTACACAAAGAGGCCTGGCTTTAGACTTCACCAGTCCAGTGAGTCAGGCCTCCTTGTGTAAAAGTATTAATCCTCCTAGTCTGTAATAATGGGGGACTTGGCGGGTGAATTGAAAAATCATCTCAGTGCCTGTGGTTCGAATATTGAAAGCTAAATTGAAACTGGATTTTTTTATTTTTGGTTTTTTAGGCTAAATACTCTCAAAGGCACAACCACACACCTACTAAGCGATTTTACTTAAACATTTATAAGCTGTTTCCCAAAAGGAATCGGAAATAAATTGATAACTTCCTTAGAGAGCTAAGCCTAAATTGATTACTTCTTTAGAGAGCTAAGCCTAATGGCTACATACTCCCATCTTAGGCCTAGAACCTTAAATAAACTCTGCAATAGTTTTAGGAATCAGAAATAAATTGATAACTTATTAACTTCCTTAGAGAGATAAGCCTAAATTGATAACTTCCTTGGAGAGCTAAGCCTAAATTGATAACATCTTTAGAGAGGTAAACCTAATGCCTACATTCTCCCTCCCATTAGGCCTAGAACCTAAAATAAACTCTGCAATAGTTTTAGGAATTGGAAATAAATGGATAACTTATTAACTTCCTTAGAGAGATAAGACTAAATTGATAACTTCCTTAGAGATCTAAGCCTAAATTGATAACTTCCTTAGAGAGCTAAGCCTAATGGCTACATTCTCCCTCATCTTAGGCCTAGAACCTTAAATAAACTCTGCAATAGTTTTAGGAATTGGAAATAAATTGTTAAATTAACTTCCTTAAGAGAGATAAGCCTAAATTGAAAACTTCCTTAGAGAGATAAGCCTAAATTGAAAACTTCCTTAGAGAGATAAGCCTAAATTGAAAACTTCCTTAGAGAGATAAGCCTAAATTGATAACTTCCTTAGAGAGCTAAGCCTAATGGCTACATACTCCCTCCTCTTAGGCCTAGAACCTTAAATAAACTCTGCAATAGTTTTAGGAATCGGAAATAAATAGTTAAATTAACTTCCTTAGAGAGATAAACCTAAATTGAGAACTTCCTTAAAGAGATAAGCCTAAATTGATAACTTCCTTAGAGAGCTAAGCCTAATACTCCCTCGTCCAAGGCCTAGAACTTAAAATAAACTTTGCAATAGAAGGCATGTGGTTTTAAATCTTGAAATATTAAAAACTTAATCTTAAAAGTGTTGGTTTAAAGCAATTAGATCCATGTTTTAAAAGTGGAATAAATGGACATCAATAGCGTAGCATTACTTTTGAAAATATTTTGGTTTTTGCAACGTCTATCGAATATATTTGAATTTCGATTGATAATAATTTGGGTTTTCTGTGGCCTCTTTTATATATGTTTCGTATAATTGTTTTATGATGAGATTATATGGTTGCTTGGGCCAATCTCAGCGACTGAAATTGGACAAATTTGAATACAAATTAATTAATTAAACAATTATTCTTTGTGATTTTCAATTTGAAATTATTATATTATTACAATGACAGTTAATTTAATTTAATTTAATTAATATAAAAAAAAATAATATTAATGGGGCGAAAAAGCGCCAGTTGTTATTGGTTAGCTTTGGTGTTAACTATTAGTGTACAAAGTTAGCTGGTCTTACATTTGCAATGCTGACTCCTGTTAACTGGGTGACAACGTTGGGCACTTTCGTGATGATATCCAAGACTTCTCCCGTCAATTTACTGGCACCAACATCTCCTTTTCCAGTAGAAACCATAGTGACTTTCGTGCACTGTGATAAAGGAGCCGAGATCTCAGCTGCAATCTATCGGAATTAAATTAAACATAAAAATAAAAATAAAGAAATAAGATTTAGAAAATTAATAAATAAATAAACCTCAGCAATTATTATTAATTTTAAACTGATAATTAATTAAATAATTACTTTAGGCAAAGTTTCAAGGACCATATCAACCATAGCTGCTTCTTTGTATTCTCGGAAAGCATCAGCTTTTTTGGCCATTTGTTCAGCTTCAGCTCTAGCCTTAGCTTCAATAGCAAAGGCCTCAGCTTCTCCCTTCATCTAAATATAAATAAATATTGTGTTCAATTAAATATAGGCTTAAATTGACTAAATTAAACCAAAAATAGGCTTATATTGATTAAATTAAATTAAATTAAAAATAGGCTTATATTGATTAAATTAAATTAAATTAAAAATAAGCTTATATTGATTTAAATTACATAAAAAATAGGCTTATATTGATTTAAATTACATAAAAAATAGGCTTATATTGATTTAAATTACATAAAAAATAGGCTTATATTGATTTAAATTACATAAAAAATAGGCTTATATTGATTAAATTACATAAAAAATAGGCTTATATTGATTTAAATTGCATAAAAAATAGGCTTATATTGATTTAAATTACATAAAAATAGGCTTATATTGATTTAAATTACATAAAAATAGGCTTATATTGATTTAAATTGCATAAAAATAGGCTTATATTGATTTAAATTGCATAAAAATAGGCTTATATTGATTTAAATTGCAGAAAAATAGGCTTATATTGATTTAAATTGCAGAAAAATAGGCTTATATTGATTAAATTACATAAAAAATAGGCTTAAATTGATTTAAATTACATAAAAAATAGGCTTATATTGATTTAAATTACATAAAAAATAGGCTTATATTGATTTAAATTACATAAAAAATAGGCTTATATTGATTAAATTAAAAATAGGCTTAAATTGATTAAATTACATAAAAATAGGCTTAAATTGATTAAATTACATAAAAATAGGCTTATATTGATTAAATTAAAAATAGGCTTAAATTGATTAAATTACATAAAAAATAGGCTTAAATTGATTAAATTACATAAAAAATAGGCTTATATTGATTATATTAAAATTAGGCTTAAATTGATTAAATTACATAAAAAAACAGGCTTAAATTGATTAAATTACATAAAAAAACAGGCTTAAATTGATTAAATAATTAGTCAGGCTGATTAAATTAAAAATAGCCTTATATTGATTAAATTAAAAATAGCCTTATATTGATTAAATTAAAAATAGGCTTAAATTAATTAAATTAGAAATGGGTTTAAATTTACCAAATTAAAAATAGGCTTAAATTTACCAAATTAAAAATAGGCTTAATTTGATTAAATTTAAATAACAGTAATAAAAATAATACTCTGTAAGATTCAGCTTCAGCTTCTGCTTCCATAATGACTCGATTTCTGATAAAAAAAAAATCATTTAAAAACATAAATAACAAAATGAATATTCCTTTAAAAATCATAAAAAAAAAAAATTCTAAATATTACCTATTAGCTTCGGCTAACTTCTCTAATCGGTATTTTTCGGCTTCAGCTGGTCGTCTAATAGTAGCTTCAAGTTCATTTTCTCTCCTCAGAATCTCTTGCTCTTGCACCATAATTTCTTGGGCCCTTTCAATAACTTTGACTTGCATTTGTTCTTCCTTGATTCTTTGACGAGTTTTAGCAGCTTGTAGATTATAAGCCAGATCAGACTCTGCTTTCTAAAATTAATAAAACCATTAACAGACTTAAAAAATAAAAAACCACATTTTTAATATAGCTTGAAATAGTAACCTTTGTATTAACTTCCATATCATAAGCGGCTTTTTTCAATTCAAAATCTCTTTGGGATTTGGCAATTTCAGTGTCATTGATGTATCTTGCTGCCATTCTTTCTTCTTCAGCAAGTGCTTCTTTAATCTGAGTTTCTCTTTTGGCTTCGGCTTCTCCAATTCTGGCATCTCGCTTAACCTCTGCAGTTCTGGCCATACCAAGAGCTTTCAAATAACCCTAAAAAAATTAAAATTTTACGTTAAACCTTAATTTTTCACAGCTTTGTTATAACATAGCCCACTTGATCACGCTGGCTGCACGCGCTATAGAAGCCCCCTCAATCGACCCTAAGAACGAAAATAACATAGGTTCGGTCTAAAATTCAAACCCGTCTGGTTTTAACATGGGCGTCTATGGAAGGGGACCAGTTTTTTCAACGTTTTTGACAATATTAGTGCATCCACTGGTTCAAATCTCTTGAATTTTTAATGAGACGTGTATTGAAAGGTTTGATATTATCCTGTAAAATTTAAAGTCTTCAGCTATAATAGTTTTTTTAATAAAAAATAAAAATCATCACATAGTAGAGCAATTGAAAGATTAAATTCTCTACTATGTGATGATTTTTATTTTTTTTAAAAAAACTATTATAGCTGAAGACTTTAAATTTTACAGGATTATATCAAACCTTTCAATACACGTCTCATTAAAAATTCAAGAGATTTGAACCAGTGGATGCACTATTTGGGCCAAAAAGGTTGATAAAACTGGTCCCCTTCCATAGACGCCCATGTTAAAACCAGACAGGTTTAAAGTTTAGACCGAACCCATGTGACACGCCGCATTCGTTAGACGAGTTAACATGTAAAAAAAATCGTTTGGACGGGCGTCTAAAGCGCGTGCAGCCAGCGTGCGTGATCAAGTGGGCTATGGTTATAAAAACTAAAAGAAAGACATTTACTTCATCATCACTAATGTCTTTGATGGTGTAAGAAACTACGGTGATTCCCATGTTAACTAAATCTGACGAGGCTACTTCAAAGACGTGCTTAGAGAACTTCTTTCTATCCTTGTAAATTTCTTCAACACTCATGGTCCCCATTATGGCTCTTTGGTGTCCTTCTAAAGTTTCCCGGGCAATATGCATAATTTCGCCGTCTCTTTTCCCCAAAAACTGCTCGCAAGCCGCTCGTAACATTTCATTATTTTGCCCCTGAATTTTAACTTGGGCAATTCCGGTAACGGAAATAGGTACACCTTGTAAAGTGTAAACTTTTGGACTTTCAATTGTCAAGGTCATGGTGTTTAGAGTGATTCTATTCGACATAATTCGTTAAACACGATGTCAATGAATTAATGATAATAATTAATTAAAAACATACCGTTGAACTCTTTGAATAAAAGGCCAAACAAACACACGCCCTCCTGGTATCATAGCGGGATGAGTATGGCAACATCCTGTATAATCGTAAGCCTTGGTCAACTCTAAACTTATGTTTTACAAGTTTTTTAATTATTTTTCAACTTACCAGACACTACAAGCGCTTCATTAGGGCCGCAAGTAACAAATCCGGCCATTTTCCTTAAAATTTAAGTACTTTTACCTAAATTTCTAAGCATTAAATTAAATTAAGAAAATGAAAACCGCAGCTACTATTTCATCGATCACTGAAATGAAGACAGTGTTGCCAATCTTCAAACTGTCAATTTCCCGCCTGACGACCCAAAATTTCCCGCCGACGGTCATTATTATTATTATTATTATTATTATTATTTTAGAGCAAAATTGACGTAAGTTTTACGTTTTCAGCCGCACTACAATTTAAGTAAACATTGTGAAAGTGTTGCCTGAGAAGCACTAAATACTAAACTATAAGAAAGGTCCCATTTGGGGGACCAAAACTATGAAGGAAACATTTCTGGTCGGTTGGTAAAAATCGGATGCGCTAAGCCAAAAGATTAAAATTTTACCAAATGTTTAAAAAAATATGATCAAAACTCCACGGTCATTGAAATTCCCGCCAAATCGATTGATTTATCAAAAGACTACCTTTTTCCCGCCTAAGCCAAAATACCATCGAAAAATCCCGCAAAACGGGAAATTTCCCGCACATTGGCAACACTGAATGAAGAAGAAATAGACCAATCACAGGCCGGCTTCATTGCATAATTTATGCAAATTAGAAAAACGTCACAGACACAGCAATGGCGACTCCCGAAATTTAAAACCCAAAACTTTGCGAATTAAGTTTAAATTGCAAAATTAAAAGATGGCAAAACCAAGTTTCCCATATAGAAGATTTAATTTACCAACTGGAACATTGAAAAATGGTCGAAAGGGTGTTCGATATCCTGTTAGGTTTGAAGAATATCTTCCTCTTGCATTAAAGGACCAAGTTTCAGGCAAAGGAACCCGTGGGAAAGGTACACTTCCGCCGTCGGAAGTACCGCAATTAATGTTAAATTAATTTAATCAAAATTTAAAAATATTCTAGAGGTGGCATGCTTACCTGAAATGATGTCTATGTTCGCCTGTTTTCAAGAAAACGAATTTAATAAATCACTTTGTAATCAAGAAATGACAAAGTTTCAAGATTGTTACACAACATACTTGGTATATACATTTAATCACGGGATTAACAACTTAAAATAATAATAATTAATATATATTTTCAGACGAAATTAAGACAGTCAAGAGAGCAAGGCACTGATTTAAAATTAGTACCAAACTTGAAAGTCAATCAACTTACCTCATTTCAAGTCAACAAACTTTTAAAGAAATACCCACAATCTAAAAAAAAATAAATAAATAATGTTAATTAGTAATTAATTATGTAAATTAGTCATAAAAATAAAGAGTCTTTGTGATAAAAGTTCCGCTGCTTTATTATACAAGTTTTTTACATCAGACATGAAAAACACTTTTCTTTATCATAATAATAATAATAATTCAGTTAATCCAATTCTAACTGCGTTAATTAATATTTACACAACAGTCCATTAGTCCTTTCCTTTCCTTTCCATTCAGAGACATTTAAACCAAACTGAACTGAACTGAACTATTTTAAAGAAGAAACTCATCCCTAAATCAAGAATGATGGGGAAGAAGGGGGGGGGACGCGAAAACTGACAACGCGCGCTAACTGTGGAACGGCTCAGGTTGGGTGGGACGCCAAAAATGGGGGGAGGAATAGTCGGACTCAATTATAATTGGTTCGCCTGTAGCCCTTCTTGACGTCCGACTATTCCTCCCCCATTTGTGGCGTCCCACCCAACCTCAGCCGTTCCACAGTTAGCGCGGCTCGCCCATTTCTCTCAGATTTCCCTCCCCCCCCCCCCAATCATTGTTGCCGAAATAATTAATTAGAGAACGATTAAAAAAAATGTACCAAAGCTTGAATTCTATTACTCAAAAATAAGCTGAAAAGAGGGTTTGATAATATAAAGAAAGATTTAAGAGTATAAAAGAATGACATGACGCGGAAAAGGATTGAAAAATTCAAAATTGGCAACAATCATCCAGGATTTTTTTCCTGCAGACGCCTTTGTCTTAATTGTTCGGCAATACGTCTGGATCGTCTAAGAACGTTGTTAGACGAACGCCGAGTTCGATCCCGAAGCTGGGCGAATTCTATTGAAATAAAGACAGTCTGGAATTTAAATTATTTTTACTCATTTGCTCCAATGATACCAATCAACTGTACCATCTTTATCATCATTAAAATCAGAATCATCCTCATCATCCGATGAATCTAATAAATGTTTCCCAGCGTGAACCCAACGTCCGACGGTACCATCCCACTATTAACATAAATAAATTATACTTAAATCACCCAAGGATGATGAGAAAACCGAGAGAAATAGGCGCGCGAACTGTGGAATGACTCAGACTGGGTGGGACGCCAAAAATGGGGGAGGAATAGTCGGAATCAATTCTTATTGGTTCGTCTGTAGCAGACTTAAAAATAAGGATAATTTTTAAACTAGTCCTTGGGACCAGTGACCCCCCTAGTATCCTAAATAATAAACTGGTCTCCGGAGTGGTCCCAGCCTGTGTTCTCCTATAGATTTGCAATTAATAAACTGGTCCCGAGGACCAGTAACCCGCACTTTTTGAATTAAAAAACTAGTCCAAGCAATTAATAAACTGGTTTTGGACCAGTGGATGTGTGCTATTTCTAAGTCTGGTCTGTAGCCCTTCTTCACCAATCACCAACACGTCCGACTATTCCTCCCCCCTTTTGTGGCGTCCCACCCAACCTGAGACGTTCCACAGTTAGCGCGGCGCGCCAATTTCTCTCAGAATTCTCATCATTCAAAACTGCTTTCATTCCTTTATAACTTACAGAACTACTTATAATCTCTTGTTTGTAAGGATGCCATGACACATCACGAACACAACCATTATGCCCTTTAAGCTTAGTAACAATTTTTCCCGTTAATACGTCATAAATCACAATTCGACCAGAACCACACCCTGTATAAACATATTTTTGACCCGTGGTTGCTTCGGGTGAAAAATGGCATCTAATTAGAGTTTGCAAGACACTATGACCACGATATGTCATTAATGAGGTGTCACTAGTAATTTTGTGACTGGAACTGCATACTATTAAGAACAATAAAAGTTCGTATAACTTTTATATAAGGATTTACAATAAAAGTTATTACGTTTTTTGGGAACTCTTTGCCATCTATAATCCCAAGTGGTGGCTCCAATAACTTTCTTAGTTTCATCAGCTCCACCAGCTGGAGAAAAGGCTCTCATATCCCAAAGTTTAATAGTTTGATCCTTGCTGTTTGTCAAAAAGTGGCGTCCATCCCCTTTAGGGTCAATATAAGTAATCCCTTCTCTATGTCCAGCCATAATTCCAACTGGTTTAGGATTACTTTCGTTTAAAGTTCTACGATCCCAGACCTAAGTGAAAAACAAAACGAAATGTATTATAAAATGAAATCATTGTGGTTTTACCAAAGCTCAGATTGCGGCATTACATACTTTACAAAGGCCATCATCACCTCCACTAAACAAAATTTGAGAGGTTGCATCTGCAAAAGCTACAGAGTTGACGTCATCATCGTGAGAATGAATCTATTACGCGATAAATTATTTTTTAATTATTTTTACCCCAATATATACTGGCCTAAGGATGTACCTTGAGTGTTCTCCTATGTAGTTCTCTATCATATATGTACAGGCATTCGTCATTCGCTCTATAATAATATCATTATTTGTAAGTTTTAAATTTTTCCCCCAACTTAAAAAGTTAATTTAAAGGGAGGGTGAAGTAGAAAATCAAGTGATTTTTTATCGATTCTTCTACTAATTATAAGACCAGTCTGCATAGTGAAACATTCAGGAAATACCAGCTCCGAATGATTTTAAAATTCAAATTAGGTTCAGATTTTTAGGATAATTTTAAAGAAGGACCTCCGACCAATCGCGTAACGTCCTGCCTTTCTATTAACAAAATTCTCGTGGCACGCTCCATGTTGAATGAAATTTATCACGAGATTTGATAAAATTCGCGCGCTACGTGATAATCGTGGCACGAGACACCGAGCGTGCCACGAGAATTTTGTTAACGAAAAGGCAGGGCGTTACGCGAATGGTCGGAGGACCGTCTTTAAAATTATCCTTAAAATCTGAACCTAATTTGAATTTTAAAATCATTCGGAGACTATATTTCCTGAATGTTTCACTATGCAGAATGGTCTTATAATTAGTAGAAGAATCGATAAAAAATCACTTGAATTTCTACTTCACCCTCCCTTTAACGAGTTACCCTCCAAGTATCTCATTCCCATTTTGAGAAAACCGTAGGGAAAATATGCAAAATCGGCTTTCATCAGGACATAGGGCTAAAGCTTCGTGGTTTTCATGATCCCCAAATATATTACAAATATGCACTGAAAATTTTTCAATTTCAACATCGCTTCAGTTGAATTTACAATACTGTTACATAGTAAGTAAAAAATACTTACAACATTCAGACCAACTCGAATATACAAAATGGGAACCATCTGGACTAACGGCAGTATCTAAAATACTCCATCCAACATCTCTGGCAGGTACCATTTTCAAAAGTTTAAATTTTCCATTGCACATATCATATATTCTAATATTACAGTCTAAATAAAGATTTGGGATTGGTATACTTGCAGTATTTAATTTTTAATGATTCTTTAAACAGGGTTGCCACGGAATTTTCAGAACCAAATTCCAAGCTGACTTTTCCCTGACCTTTTTCTCAGATTTTCCCTGACCTTTTAGGCCGAAAGTGTGAATGTTTACAGCACGTTTTAAGTGCTTATAATTAAATAAACTCGATCTACATTAAGTTTTCCCATGTATTTGTTGCACCAAACCAAATAAGAAACATTTTAACTATAAATAACAGAGCATTTACTTTACAAAAACAATTCTAGACATTTTTAAGGATTAATCTAGAGTTTTCTGTGTACTGTTGAGAGAGCATGAGCAGAAACTTTCATTACTCTTTCAATAAAGACTTATCCCAGAAGTTTTACCCACTAAAATCAAATTCCCTGACTTTGCTGAACCATGACTTTTCCCTGACCTTTTCGGCCCATTTTTAAATTCCCTGACTTTTCCAGGATTTCCATGTACTGTGGCAACCCTGTTAAAAGATATACCTTGAGAGGCTGTCATAAAAATCTCCCCATCTCTGGCATAAGTTCCGCAAAATGCTTTACTACGGTATCTTTCAACATGATTCATTTTATTAGGAAGAAGTCTATTGCTAATCTGGCATTTCTCTCCTTGGCTGAAATGCTGGCCACCATTCATTCCCACTTCCCTCTGTCTAACAAAATCCATCAAAGAATAAGGATTGCCAGTATTCTTATTGAGAGAGTAACTTCCAGAGTGCAAAAGAATGGCCTGGCGAAGGTCACTTCTGTCTATTAATGTCGTATCTGGATTTGGGTCTTCTAGAAAACAGGGGGCCAAGAGTTTGACCATATACGTGGTGGAAAACTGATTTTAAGGCTTTACCTTGAGGAGGGCTAGCTGTTGTGCTAAACTCATCCTCGGAATCATCTTGAAACAGTCTAGCTGAGTCCGGGTCAACCCTAACTTGGCCGCTTTAGAATGCAAATTACACGATATTACATTGAGGTACCTTTACAACTTACAAGGACAAAGCGGAAACTAATGCAGGGTTCATACAACTTTTGCAAAACAAATTTCCCTGAGATTTCCAGGTTTTTCCCCCACATACTTCCCTGAATTTTCCAGAGTTACGAGCCTCCAAAGTTTAGTGTAATGCTATTCCTATGGAGGGGGTTGTTTGTTTAGGTTTAGCTTAATTACTCAGCCCCTGTTTCTCATAGCCCTAAGTTTTTGGCATGGTTGGTTGGGGGACAAATTTGACTAAAACATATTCAAAGGACATCCCCGTATCTCTAGTAGAACCAGAGTTACGAGCCTCCAAAGTTTAGTCTAATGCTATTCCTATAGAGGGGGTTGTTTTTGAACATTTTGCTTAATTACTCGGCCCCTGTTTGTCATAGCCCTAAGTTTTTAGTATGGTTGGATGGGGGATAAATTTGACTATAACATACTCAAAGGACATCCCCGTATCTCTAATATAACCAGAGGTATGAGGCTCCAGATTATAGTGTAATGTTAATCCTATGGAGGGGATGTTCACGAACATTTTGTTTAATTACTCGGCCCCTGCTTGACGCAAATTTCCCTCAATTTTCCATGAGGTATTTGTCAACTATTTATTTCCCTGATTTTTCCAGGTTTGTATGAACCCTGTAATGGTACATCCTGGAGTTTTCAGGGTCATGTACCATCAGGCAAGGCTATTGACATTAGTGTCATAATAATGGTGTTTCTACGCACTACCTCCTGATTAAATAGTGAAGGATTGTGGCGATATCCGCGTCGGGATCGCTGTCGGAATCCCGACTCCTTTCGTTATCTAACCTATCGCTCATCCTTCGTCCGGTTAAGCTAAGGCGAGAGCCCATTCACAATTACACATTCGAAAAAGAAAAATTAGACGACCAAGGCTTAACGCCCAATTTATTTGCTGAGCTTCTCCGGAATTTCTCTCTTTCCAAAAACAAATATTGCTAATTTTTCCGAAACACTAACTTTAATTTACACTTTAAACAACGCTAATAAATTTATGTTAACACGACAACTAAAGCAGAATAAATATTATATTATATAAGATAACATAACACTAACAAAAAACACACTACTCATCCTCGCACAAGACGAAGAAAACCTCTATGGCCCTATCAGGAACCTACTGCGTATAAACGACGTGATCTTATTGGTTTAAAACTTACCATTAGGAGGTTTCCATTTCAAATTGTAGCCCGCGATTTTTAAAGTAACTGCGAAACGTGGTTTTCAAGGGAAAATATTTATTGAATTCATTAAGTAACTTTTGTTTTAACATTTATGGCCCAGAAAATAATTGTGGCTTAAAGAAAATGTAAAATTCGTTAAAAGAGTAAAATCTACTCTAAAATACACGACTTTTGTAAATAAAAAATATATCACATTTCTTTTGTTTATTTTTGTTTTAAAATGGGCGGATATATGGACGGTGATTTGGTTAACAATTAAAGAACAAATTTTGTAAGACTTAACAGAGATTTAACCGTTCGGTACCCTGTTATATTAAAAAAAATATTTATTACTGGCCTAGGCTACGTGGGGATGGATTTGACTAGAATAAATAGGCTTAATAACCGTTAGTATAATCTTCGGGAATTTCCTCTCCATCGGAATCGTCTTTATTTCCGTTCGAATTTGATACTGGTTGAATATTGAGAGCTTGATAGACAGACTTGAGAATATCAGGGGCAACGTAATAAGTAAGAGTAGCCCCCCTAAGCCTATTTTGCATTTCCTCAATTAAACTGTATGCCGCTTTAAAATTTTGTTTCTCCGCGTATTTCTCTACAAGGAAACCATAAATATCACCCCTTCTAATGGCAATTTCAACATCTGAATCGGCTAACAAGGTTCGACATTGATTCAAAGCTTCTTCGGGACTTGTATCAAAAACTGATCTAGCTTGAACAAACCGTTTAACAAACTCCATTTTCTGCCTCAGATCTCTTTGTCTAATTTCAGCCTTTGCAGGATCACCGGTAGATTTAGACGAACATTTATGAGCTTCGTTTAGAGCACCGAGTGCTTTTTCGTAGTTTTGGTATTCATCGATTTCGACTCTAGCGCAAGCTTCGTAGAAACCTGCCAAGGAATCCATAGCCTTTCCTTTAGTATAGAAACTAATGATCTGTTTCATAATATCCGGGTTTTCTTTCCAATCTAATGACTGTAGATAATTAGCAGCCATTATGAAAATGTCGCGGTTTCGCGAGACTCCAGCGAAGAAAATAATTTTTTCGGTGTCGCCTGATTTTAGAAGAGCTTTCATAGCTTGTACTTTGTTACCAGATTGAGTGTATTTCTTAGCGGCTAAGTGATAATTCTCTTGAAGCATAGCAATCTCTCCAATTTTTTCAAGAATTCGTGTCCTCAACTGTTGGTCACCCTCGTTTTTCGACATGGTCATTTTTTCAGCCAAATCCTCGGTTAATGGAATATTCTTTTCGTAGCATAGACTTAACGCCTCCATATGCTGATCAGCGGTAGCCAACAGATTCACCGCTTTCTCGAACTGACCATTGTCCGTAAAGAACCGCGCGCATTTCGCTAGTAACTTCGGGTCTGTGTCTTTGTTAAGGTTAGTTACAATATGATGCAGGGCACCGTATTCCCGATTTTTAAAGGCGAGATCTATGGCTTTGGATATGAAACCAGCTTTATGGTAAAGCATAATGGCTTTGTCCTGGTGTTCGGGCCGTTCTTCGTAGTATTTTGCAACTTCAAAAATCTCGTTGTTGCCACTCATAAGGGCTAAGTTGAATAGTTGGTCGTCTAACCCGTGTTCCTTCGCGATTCTTATGGCATTATTGTAAGCTTGGGCTCTTGTAAAGAAATGGACAGCTTCCTTGATGTTGTCCTGGTTCTCATATTGCCGCGCTAAATGAAAACACGCCGCTCGGTCCCCAGTTTCATTGGCGATTTCGGCAGCCTTGTCTAAATTACTGCAATAGCAATAAACTCTAACGAGGGACAAGTAATCCTGCGCGGCTTCGTAGTATTGTCTGGCTGTTTCCATTTCATCCGCACTTTCCATATACTGCGCCCACCATCGAAATAGTTCCTTATCCTTCGTTTTTAGTATATAAGCTTCCAAAACACGGGGTTCGTCGAACAACATTCGTGGTACTTCAAAATGATGGGTTTCGGATTTTTCGTACATGGGTATTGCCGACGTAATGTCGCCTTTGGTTTCCAAATGGTTTGCGTACTTATAGTAAGTACTTCTGCGATGTATTCGGTCATGTACTTCGGCAACTTCTAAAGCTTTGTTCCACTGACCCGAGTCTTGGTACAGCCTGTTGAGCAGGTCGTAACGGGAACAGGCTTTAAGTAATCGTTCAGCTTCGGATATCATTCCCAAATGCACAGCCAGGATGGCAACTCTCGCTTCAAGTTCAGGGACTGACGCGGATTCCCTTAGAGCCTTGGCAGCGCGTGCATTTTCCATTTTTCCCAGACACACGCTTGCCACGTCCAGCCTCTTAGTTTTCACGCACATCTTGGCCATATTGTCCCAAACAGATTGATTCTTGATCATTTTAATCGCTCTGAATGCTTCATCCATATTGTTTGACGTTAAGTAAAAGCTGAAGTCCATCACAGCATCCCTGGTGGCTTTATCACACTTTTCTAACCCATTGAAATCCCGCATTGTAATCCCTTTAACGAACCCAGTTGGTTCAGAAGCCGACCCCAAGCTTTTAGGATTAATTGGTTTCGTGTCTTGAGTGTTGAGGGATTCGTTGGCGTTTTTGCTTTGAACATAATAAAACGGTACTTGAACTCCAACAAGATCTACTTGATCTTCTTGTAAAGGAAAGACATCTTGAATCAGGAGGCCTTTTTCCGATGTTACAAACATGGAGACGGTTGTGACGCTTGCTTTTTGTTCCCATCGGAATGTTTGAGATGACGTACTTCTTTTGATTCTAACGCGGCGATCTTTCTTTGGTTCATTTTGAGAAGTGGTAAAGGATAGTTTTAAAGTCGCCACTAAGAGTCTAGGGTCATCTGGATCCCAAAAATGGCTCAGTGGATGTCTCCCTCGCAGTAATTCCGATATTTCAGAGCCCTGACACTGCGTTAAGGGAGATGGCTCCTTGTCTTTGACATCGCCATAAGTACCTTCGTGAAGGTTGAAGCAACAAACGCTACCATTCTCTGTATCCCAGATATAAATCAATGGATCCGAAACTTCAATTCCTTTTGAAGTATTCTTGCCAATGACGAAACTGATCTTATTTCCCGCCGAGTTACTCTTAGCTGAGGCTATGATACCACCAGTATTCTGAAGAATGGAATCAAATAATTTGGGTCCGGCTTGAAGCTTCGCGTCTCTCTGACTAACGTCCCATACTCTGACATACCCATTAAGGGTCGAAATAGTCAGAAATGATCCGCAGAGACTCATAGAGACTGGTTTTCCCTCTTCATCGTTAAACGCGAATGTTTGCTTCAAATTTCCTTGACACGTTTTGATCTCAACATTATTTCCTTCCAAGACGAATGCCTCATTACGATGTAAGACAACTTTCTGCGATTCAGTGTTGAAGGAACCAATAAACTTCACAGATTTGGTATCCTTATTAATTTCATAGAAAAGGAGTCTTTTCCCATTGGATATCGCCACGTGAGATTGACTGATAAAAACATTTCGAATATGGACATCAGTCCTCAAATCTATTGCAAAATTTAAGTCCAATATTTCAACAGAGACATGACGCGCTGACAGCTGAATCGCGGCCTTTTGTTCAGAGAAACTGCAACACATATCTTGTTCGCTAAAGATATAGGCATCCGTGGCAGTTACAACTCCGAGTAATTGCTTATTGGTTCCAAAACCAACTGATCTTACAGTTCCCTGTACTTTCACTGATGGCTGGATTTTCCAGTCCTCTTCTTGGAGGTTGTGTTTGGTGAAGGAATCAGTTACTCCAACACACCTCCAAGTTACAACATGACCATGACTTGTACCAGCGGCTAAGATACATTTCACTTTGTCATAAGCCACACAAGATATAACTTCCGAGTTCTCAAATGATTGTCCCTCGAGGGACAAGACGCAATTTTGACCACTTTCAACATTCCATAACCGAAGTACTTTTTCACCGGTACAAACCGCTAAGGTTTCTTGACCCGCCCAATCAACAGTAACATTTGGATTTTGTCCACTAAGTTTAATTTTAGATAACTCTGTAACAGTACCATCGTCTGATACTTTGAACTGGGCTAATACTAACATTTCAGTTACGAGAATTAAGATATCTTTAGCGGAATAATGAAGGATCGATTTGATTGCCCCTTCCATTTGTAAAATATCTGTGCAAGTACCCCCTTCGTTAACGTAAAAAACCATTCCAGATAAACTCCCCAAAAAAAAGCTTAATGATTCCCTCAAATTTGAAGATTTTGATTGCCTATTATCTCCAGAGTTCAACATTGTAAACACGTTAAGAGCATTTTCATCACCATCAACCGCCGCTTTTGCCAATCTAGTGAGTTCATCTTGTTTAGTAGGTTCATAAGGAACTCTGAACACTATTCCAGATATGGAAGTACTTAGTTCATGATGAAATAAGATTGATAACGCGCCTTGAGAGTCTAATTTCCATCCCATGCAACTGCCTATCACATCAGCACTGACCAACTGGGAGCCATTTGGGCTCCAACTAGTCGCTGACACGGCTCTTTTGTGTTTAGTTTGCGTGTCTTTGGTTGCATGGTCAGTTTCATTCCAAACCGATAGATCACCATTTTCCCATCCAATGCATAACAATTTTCGAGTAGGATGCCAGGTTATTGTAGTTACCTGTGTGCCACCTTTCGGGGTGATGTCTGCGGCAATTCTCGTTCCATCGTCAAAGTACACATTCACAATTCCACCTCTGTCTTGTTCAAATGCAGCAACAGCGAGTAAGGGATGACTTATATGCAATGACAACAAACTATTCAACGCCGATGACAATGATTCGTCAACTTCTAGCCGTTGATCAACTAGCACGGCCATTTTTTTCTTTCTATGTTGAATGATTTGAATCCCTTTATCATCAAAATTTCGAGTGACAAACTGCAAAATAATTCCTTTGTTAATGTTAATACTTTCTCCCACCGTTCTTAAGCCTTGGCCTAAAACTTTATAAGAACTTACTTCTTTAAATACGCAATTTCACAGAGAAAAGTGTATGCCTAAAAATTTTCCCAAGCTTTATATGTTCACTTAAATAGCATAATTTGTGTTAATTATGGTTAAAATATGATTTGTAAGTAAAAAGTAAGGTATAACTGCATCTACCACGCTTCGGCGGCGGTTTTACACTTCCGACTGTAAACAATTGAAAGCAATACGGTAACCATGACAACACCCAATCAGATCTCACGCAATTTTCCTCTGGCAGCCAGGGCCGGAAATAAGAAAAATTTCTTATAGGACATGTGTCCAGTGCCCCCCTGTTTGATTGGAAAATTTATAGGACATTGTCCACTGGAGTGTGCAAAAATAGTGTCGCATCATCATAGTCAAGCTATCAAAACTTGGGAAAATTTATTGGTCAAACTGTCCAGTGACCCCCTTAGTTTTTGAAAAAGTTATGGGACATTTTAAAATTTTATTGGACAATGTACAGTGTCCTGTGCTTATTTCCGGCCCTGCTGGCAGCTACCTGCCACCATGGAGTATTATAACAAAAGGCCTAACTATAATGCAAGGCATTTTTAAAGACACTTGCAATATTACTCCAATAATATTACTCCATGGAAAATGTAAAAACACTCAGCTACTCCGATAATATTACTCCATGGAAAATGAAAACCAGAAACGCAACTCATTAAATTCAAATTTCAAAAATTAAATAGTCTAAAGTGATAAAATGATCAGCTATAATTTATGTCTCACTCTTGTAGTGTTAATAACATTAAAACTTTATTACAAACTTTCCATTAAATAACAGAAATCAATGAACACAGACTTTAAAAGGGGGTCGGGGGGATATAACTAAAATCGGGGGGTGTAAATTTGATAAAAACAAACAAACCATATTTAATGAGTTAAAATCAAATAGATTCTAAAAAAAAAACAAAAAAACTTCCTGCCTATTCTATATTTTAAACTTAAATTACAATACCTTTCTTTGAATTTTAAATTTTAATCTATCATTGGAATTTGTTCTTTAAATGGGCTTATCTAGATTAATACTTTTTTAACAATGACCAATATATTGGTATTTACCAGAGAAGATTTGATTTTTATTATTTTTTTTTTTTTCATAGTATAGGAAAAATAAATTCAAAATATTTAGGAGATTTTAAATATAAGTTGCGCAATCTTTTAAACTCATATCGCAGGCTGAACAATTAGTCGAGTCTTTATCATTGACTAGGGTACACTTTGGACATTGTTTTCCTCCACTGGCCAAAGGGCTGATTTCCACAGCCGGTTCTTTACTCCTACCGCAAATTTCGCAAATATGATCAGACTTTGAGTTAATAAAAGTGCAAAAGGAGCAAGACCACGGTTCAGAGGGTTTAGACTCTTCCCTAGCTTCGTTTTTAACAATGCCTTCTCCATTAGCCACGCAATTTGTATTAGAAGAAGAGAAGACTTTTCTATAATCGTTCTTATCGAGGGTGGCGCTTTTGTTATAATCACATAGCTTTGAATCATTCCTGTAACCGTTTTTCGATGTTTGATCATTCTTAAAATCCCCCAAAGGTGAGATTGTAGCTCCGCCAGCGCTATTTAAACTTGGAAGCCCAATATCGGCGTCTATTAATGGTACATTATCGTAAAAACTGTTGCGTTTCGTCATTCCGCTGGATAAATTTTCATCTTTAATCGGTATAACTTTATTATCAAACTTAATCCCGTCATCATTAGAGGTTGGAAACCTTCTATTGTCATTGCATTTTGTCACTTCTTGGGGCATACCAACTTTCAAACCCACGTGACTCGACCTATTACTAGGCGTCGTAGTCTTTGTTTTAACCATTGAATCCATTAGACTTAAATTTTCGAATCTCGGTAGTGTCGTCGTCGTCGTCGTGTTGCCTTGATTATTATAGTACTTTGAACTGGAACTCGTTTCTCCACCCAATGGTTCAACAGGCCTAAAAACTGAAGCTGTACTCTTCCATTTTGGTTTTTGGGGGTCTTCAAAGCCCATGCCCATAATATCAACAGAATCTTCTACTACGTATCTATCTTTCTCTAGTTTAACATAGTTGGGTTGATTCGGGTGATCCTCGTTACTACCTTCAATCATTTTTCTAGGTAAAGACCTTGAACTTCTATGGCCATAATCGAAATAAGGGTTAGGATTGACTAGTTGGCTAGAACTGCTTGAAGAACTAAATGCTGGAGGGGCTGGTATCAAAGGAGCTGCTCTAATAACTGGTGTAGGCACCATAATTGGCAAATAAACTGGTGTGGGAATAATGGGTCGGTCTAAAAGTTCCCACGATTCGTGTTGACCCATCATGGGTCTTATAGGAACACTCGGGGCCGTAACTGGGGGGATGTAAGACTGAGGAGTCCAAGTTTTTGTTCCTGACTGAGAAATCTGAGGCATTTGAGAAGAAAAATTGCCGCTGTAGACTTCAAAAGGATCAGATCCTTCACTCTGCCAGTTATAATGCAAGTAATTGTGCTTAGGAACACTACCACCGTTGTTACCCTTTCTTCCACCACCTCCATCTCTTTCCTCATTTTGTAAATTGAAATTAAAAACTGGTGCCGAATTTAGACCTTCAGTCCAAGATGGACTTCTCCTGCTTCTAGAAATAGTCAATCCATCCAGTTGAATTTTTGATCTCCTATTAGAAGCTACCACCGGTTCAATGGATGGGGGTACTGGTATATTTGGCCAATCATTCTTTCTTCCCAACAGATCACTTTCTAAATTAAGTATTACATTTTGAGACGAATGAGGCAGTTCAAAAGGTGACGTATCTATTTTATCCGAAAACCAAAAATTAAAATTATTATAATTTGATATAGCTGAAATCAGACGTGAGATGAGACTAAAAGTGAAGGGCTCTAGCATTGGTAGTAGATCCTGGCACTAGTGAAGAAATTTGAGGATTTTATGCCGCTTCAATCGCGCCTACACTACCAGAGAAAAAATTTGTTGAGTTCCAAAAACATTTCCAACCCCCTTCCCCTCAACCTAAAGCCGCGGAACACGGACGCGGGTGCTTGAATCTAGTTCGGCCGTCTACCACCGCGAGCGTCTCGCGTTTTGGAGGGGAAATTCAGAAACCGCCACTAGAGGGCCAACCGTTGATGTGTTATCAAGAATATTCACTTTCGCCAAGTGAATTAAGAATTTGGTTAGCTCAGTACTTCTGGTCTCATCTTACTTCTGCTGAAATGTTTCTCAGGTATACCAGTCCAAATGGAGTTAGTATTTTCAGGTGTAACTATAATTTGCTCGGGTTGAGCTAAGGGAGGTAAAAGATGTTGATTCTTGTTGCTCGAATTAGCTTCTTCCCTTTGAGCTATCTTCATTTGTTGCAAAATTCTGGTTGCTTCTTCAACACTACATATGTAGTTTTGTCTTACTCCGTGAATTTCAGTCCAGGTACATTCAAAAGCTCTAACACATTCGCATATTTGAAGCATAATCTGTCAAAATGTTACGTAACATATTTAACTATGAAATGAATTGGAATTGATATTAAATTAATTAAAGTACCTGACACTCAACATAAGCTACGATCGCTTAGATTCCGACAATCTAAAGCAACGTGTCTAACTGGATCAGGATCAACTGGTTCTTCTAGTTCTAACTCTAAATTATGGATTGAATATCCCATGGCTTCAAATATTTGGTGCGCGTTTGGCAAGGGGCTTTCAATAAAGTGCTTGTAAAACCCAGAATACATCTGGAAATTATTTTACTAATTAAGATTGTTTCCACATCGATCGTAAATTATCGTTTTTCCAAGCCTACTTTTATATTTCTGTATTCCTTCCTCCATGGTTGACTAAGCAAGTTATTAGCGTATTTTTCTATAGATTGAAATGCGGTAGCCGCTTTATAAGCGCTAAATTCCTGATTATTGAACACAGCGTGCGATAACACATCCCCTACTCTTTCTATGATAAACTTCTCACGACTAGGAACAATAGCTAGATATTCGGCTATTAAGCCTTCTAACGCTTTAAGTTTGTCTATTTTACAAGGATTATCTTCATGAGCTAAATACGTTAAATGATTTTGAAAGATTCGTTCTCTCAGTTCTTCTCGTTTCAAATGAGAGCTGCTCGATAAAGTCATAGTTGATGACGGAATTTTTCAAATTTGCTGTTAAATACCCAGATTATTTTTCGATAAATGCATTCTCAGGATTGCGGGAGGCTTAAATAATTTCTGTGCTCTTGCAAAATTGCAGTGTTAAAAAGAAATTAAGATTAAGAAGCTCGTTTTCCGCTGGCGCTAAGTCTTCTGAGGAGACTGAGGGTCCGGCCATCCAGGGCCAACTTAAGCCTTGGTTTTTGATTCTCATTACTTAAGTCAAATTTCTTACATCTTTAAACCCTAAAACCTACGTCTCGCTTCGATTTAAAATAATAAATATTTATCGTTTAATTAATTAATTAACCTTTTCGATTTTAATTAAATATCCCCCTAACAATCGGGGGTTGAAGAACTATTTTCGGATTACCAATTTTGGCTTGGAATTTGTTGGCGTTGGCGATCAACCAAACTTCTGACAGACGTCTCTGCCAAGGTCACGTGAAATATTTCAGCCAATCACAGAGTCTAAAGTTTGCCCAATCATCGCCAATTACAAAAAAAGCGGAAATTCAATCCAGCTTTTCGTGGCAATTTATTACAGAAACAAGACGACCCGCCGGGAGTGTGGCGCACTCCTGTAAGCCAAGCTTCTGGGCGGCAAAGTTTGAGGGAATACGACACATGTCGGCGATCCTACCCTATAGGTGCCGGCTGTCCCGTGTCCGCCGGAGGTGACTTACCCCAATTCCACCTTCCGTCACCTCCCAAGTAAACCTCAATCCTTCCCTGCTTCTACACATACGACCTAGCAGCCCCCGTCAGTG
>JAEQBA010000356.1:0-39173 GCA_019434445.1 Phalangium opilio
TTTTTTGATCAAAACTTCATTAAATGGTAATAATAGTATTATTTAATTATGAAAAGAAAATTTCCCGAATTTCTAATACATAAAACGATTGTTTTTTGGCAATTTTGGAGGGATGAAAAATAAGAGATTCTTTTAGGAGCTCGAGCAGTTTCCACGTATAGCTTGTATATATTATGGTGACCATGTTAAGATTATACGCTTAGTAAATAATTTTTGTCTAGTTCATATCTGTTTGCAAAGAGTTTGAACAGTTAGATGAAACCCCATTCTAGGGCCGTGCAAACATTATCTTTTTCACTATTCGTCGAATCATTTTTTCGGGTTTTAAGGACATATATCGGTGCGAATTTAGAAAATTAACAAATAGTAGTAGGTTTAAAATTTTGGACCTTATACCGGTTGAATCAAATTATTCAATTACATACCAAATTAGCGGAGAGGAAAAGCAACGGCATCTAGCTCATAAAATCTTAATTATGTAATAGGGAATAGACTTAACGGCAGTTAACGCCCTCCTACAGCGGCAGCGCTGGTTAAATACCAAATAGTTTTGTCCAAATTGTGCTATGGAGGCCCCAAAAGTCGAAATATGCCTGGTTTTAAATACTATTTTGCTAGCCTGAATCAATTAAACATAACTTGTTTCACCACTTTAAGAAAGTTGATTTGTAGAAGGCTATTTTACGCCTAATACTGTCGAACACAAAAATCAACTAGGACGTTGTAGGTTTAATTAATGTCTGAATGCTCTCAAGTAAAAATTAGTTGTCTCATCACTTCACTTTCTATTTAATCTCGGGATAGGAAAAGCCTTATATATTTATATATTATTATACAACAAAAATGTAAATTTTGGGGTATATTTGATACAATTATTATCAGCAGGTATTCAAAACATATTGAGAGAAATCTCTTATGTAATTAAAATTTAAGTACTTACATTCAAGTAAATATGAATTTATCTTAATTCTTTTATAAAATATGTATAGTGTCATTTTAGGAAAAAGGACTCGGAAAAAGGGTTTTGTGAAATGTTTTGGGATGTTAGATTTTGGTTACATAAACAAAATACAAAAACAAAACAAGAAGAGTAGTGTTAGGTTGGTAAAGAGGAAGAATATCCTTTAACATTTTCTTTTAAAACCGGAAATGACCATATCATTCATCCCTTAAACTATGATTAATATGGAGGGAACTTGAAATTTTTCTCTAGTACACCAATGAAACCAATCATTTTATGTTGGCCATGACATTCTTTGTGTGTACAATATGTGGACTGAAGCGTTTCACACCTTTGGATTGGCTAAACACACGAGACTGCTTCACTCTCACGAGCCAAATCGACAATTCAAATGCTGTTTTACTGCTTGCTTAAAAATGTTCAATAGTTACGTGTCTCTTAAAAGTCATGCATACAGAATGCATATGGGGAAAAATTGATTACCCAAGTAAATTTAAACAATGATGATGGGAATGATTTCAAAAATGATGAAAGTTCATTTTTAAATCAAAACAATGATGCCATAGTCTTAAATGAGAAAGACCCTGAAGAAAATTTAGAGGTTTTAGAGAGAAAAGCAGCTCTTATGATGCTGGAATTCCGGGAGAAGCATAAACTACCATTAGTGGTCACTTCAAGCGTAGCAAAAAGTTTCTCGGAATTATTAGAGGACTGCTTTACGTTTTGCCTAAACTTTAACCTTCCGAATCAAGAAATAGAAAAAGCTAGACAAACTGCACAGTCTATATTAGGAGTTATCAAAAGTACTTACTTATTGGAAAAATATTGCAAGGATAATCTAAACCTAATAGAACCAATAGACTATATACTGGGCTCGAAAAGAGTTAATAACAAAGTATTTAAAAAAACATTAAGTTATGTTCCCTTGATTCCAGTTTTAAAGCATTTTCTTTCTCACGCGGACGTGTGGTCGGAGATTTTTAAGGAAAAAATAAACAGTGACTCTCAGTATCTAGTCGATTTTGATGATGGGGAAATTTGTAAGAATCATGATCTATTTAAAAACGATTTATCAATGCTTAGACTTCACTTTTATATGGACGAGGTAGAATTCAAGAATCCATTAGGTGCAAAAAAAGGGATATACAAAAAACCCTTATTTACTTTATAATAGGAAATTTAGGTACCTTTTTCCGGAGCAAACTTAGTTGTATTAAGCTGTCTTTAGCTGTTAGATATCCGCTCGTAAAAGAGTATGGACTTTCAAAAATTTAAAACCACTTTTAGATGATTTAGAATTGCTACAGTCGACTGGGTTTGAGATAAATGGTAAAGTAATAAAAGGAGCAGTGGCTTCAATTTCTGGCGACAACCTTTCTAGCCGCTTTCTTGGGGATTTTCACAATCATTTGCAAAGGGCAGAATCTGTCGTTTTTGTATGATGAAGAAAGAAAACATATCGGAATGCTTTGAGGAAAATAACATGATTTTAAGAACCGAGGAGATTCACTCGTATCATCTTAATGCAATTTGGAAATCCAGACAACTCTTCAATTTATGGAGTTAAGGCCCTTGTGCATTTTCAGTTTTACCACATTTAAAGTGACAGAATCGCTACCACCCGACATTATGCATGATTTCTACGAGGGTTGTAGTTCAAATATTCTTAACCTACTTTTAAATTATATGGTAGATAGTGAATTAATCTCTCTTGAAGAAATAAATTACAAAATAGAACACTTTAAATATGGTGATCTACACAGTAAAAACAAATGTGTCCCAATTACAAAAAAGGTCTTGAATTGTAGGGGAAATCTTGTAGGCACAGCTGCGCAAAAGAAATGCCTCTTATATTTCTTCCCTTTACTTTTTGGATCTTGTATACCAGCTAATGATGCTTATTGGGGATATACTTCTAGTGTTAATAGAAATAGGAGACATTATAACTGCACCAGTTATAGATAAAAATTGGCTTCCTTATCTCTATGAATTGGTAATACAATTTTACACTATGCTCAAAGAAATACCTACTGCTCGCTTTATACCAAAAATGCATTACTTAATACATTACCCAAGATTACTCGGGCAGTACGGACCTTTAATAGGCTTGTGGTGTATGCGTTTTGAAGGGAAGCACCAGTATTTTAAAGGTATCGCGAGCATTTCTCGAAGCTGCAGAAATATATGTTCAACGGTTACGAAAAGGCACCAGTATCTTCAGTGCTGGGAGCAAAGTGGAAATTTGGGATTGGAAACAGGGGATTATGTGAAACAAACAAAATTGCCCTTCAGTCAACTTCCAGAAGGGTTAAGGAAAACGTTAAGAAATCATTTTAATTGCGAAGCCGAAATTGGCCAAATTGTATCAATATTACGTAAATTTTCTGTAACTTACAAGGAGGGCTACATTTACGTTGTATCACTATCTGGCGAACTCATTCCCACATTCTTGAAAATTTACTTCATTGTTGAAATTAATGAGAAATGGCACATTTGTGGTAGAGTTCTTTACTGTTCAAAGTATTTAAGGCAGCATAATGCTTTTGTCGTTAACGAAATACGCGAAACTTGGCACACTATTCACCCTGGCGAAGAACTTGACAGCAACCCACTGCAGTGTTATTCTCTCAACGGAGATGACTTGATCATCTTAAATCACAAACTCTGGAATAAAATTAAACGTCCAACTTTCGATCGATGGCTCTTCTCTATCACGTCACTTGCAAGGAGAAGAAAAGAAAATTAGTTGTGAAGCAATTACCATGCAAGACTTGATCGAAAGTTTAGAAAAGCTATTTTCTTGCAAAATCAAAACTTTGCAAGTGTTTGATAGCGATTTCGAAGATTGGGTCGATTTGGATGTTGGAGAAAGCCTCCCGGAAAATAAATCAAAAATTAATTTGATAATTGAAGAAGGAAATGAAGTGTAAGAAAATTGAAAATTTGGGTTTTTTTTGAAACTTGACAATAATTGAGTTCACAATGAAAAAAACAATGAGGCAATCGAAGTTGTGGTTCCAGGGACATCCGGTGAAGTGTCTGAAGATTTGCCAAATTTATTCATTAGAAAATTGCCAACCTTCTACCGAATCCCAACTCTACCTCCTACTATATTGGATCTCATTTCAAAGAAAGATTCAAGGGTATTCCAAACATCAAACTCTTCTCTTATTATCAATGTTTTATTTCAAGATGCAAACAGATTTGTTTGGTAAAATTAAAATATAAAAATATATATATTGTTAAACTTCCAAATTAATACTGGTTTTATTGTTCCAAGGTACCCAAGTAGTCGAGAGTACAACGAAATTTGTCGGCAGTTAATTACAAAACATCCATTTCTAAAGGATAGGCTTGTTGGTTCTCTTGGCTATGTATGATTTTACACATTTTTTATATTGCTCATTATTTCTCCAAGAATGTGTTTAGCTATTAGGATTTAGTAGGACTACTAAGCTGATTACCTAATTACTACCCTATATGTTTTAAAGTATTCTTTCCCAAACTCAGTAATAAATAATTGTTAAGGAATATTTAATTCAATTTTGGTAATGTTAGTACAGGTGAAAATAGCCCGACAATTGATGTTTGTCAATTTAGTGTGAATATTTTATCTACACAGGGAACATGGAAAACTGCGTTAGAGAATAAGTTCCGCCATGAACGCCTAAAAAACAAACATGTGCCAGAAATTGCAGCTATGGCTGGAAGATTTAAGTCTAAAAGACCTAGAGCTGTTGAAGAAACGGACGAAACTAGTGTCATGAAAAGAAAATTATCAGTCAAACCAAAATCACAGCTCGCCACACCAATGGTGAGGTATTGGGAATTGTTACCTTTCATTTGTTTTAACTTTTTATATCGTTTTTCTAGGCTGTTGCTGGAATGGCAGAGGACATATATTCCATTAAAAGCCACATTGAGGCATTAAATAAAGAGTTGGAAAAATCGAAACCGGACCAAAATATTTTGGAAGAGAAGATGTTCAGAACAGCTTTTTATCGGCAAGAATTTGCTTTCAAGCACGAGTCTGAAGAATTAATTAAAGAGTTTCCTCTTTTATGCCAGAAAAATGAGGTATTTCGAGAACCAATAGCGAATGAAACTTTTAAACAAATATATGTTCTCCCATCGCCTTCGTTGGTCTATGGCATTTTTAGTGCATGGTCTTTGTTAGCCCCTCCTGGTCAGAACAAAAATGTGCCCTGAAATAGCTTCAAAAGACTTGATTCACTTCTATATGAACCTTAATTTGCTCTTAAAATTATAAGTAACAAGCCTATTTTTCTAGCTTGTGAAGGAAATGAACAGGCTTCACAATATTAGACCATCAGCGGAAAAGCTGATGGTTCACCACTTCAAACCCTTGGCCCATAAAATTATACAAATATCTCAAAGGAGCAAGGAAAAAAATGTAAAAATATTACTCAAGGTACTAGAAGAGAGTAGAGATGTTTTGGCGGCTGATGTATTTGAAGGTAACCTTTTCGTAATTTATACACGATTTAACTTGGAGGGTGCTCTACATATTCTTTCTTCAAAATTAGTTTTGGCTTTACACCGCATAATATTGAATACACTCTTTTTAAGTGTCTATACCATAGTACTCCTATTTAGTTTGAGAGATACCAATGATAAGGGTTTCTTTAAAATGGTTGAACGGAACATATGAATAATAGAACTGCAATACTAATAATATTTGTTTCAGAGCGAGAGCTTGATGCAGCTTTGCTGCTTCTTCCCTGCATATTTAACGAAAGTTTAGTATCATGGATTGCATTTAAAGTTATTGTTATGTTATTGTTATTGTTGAAGGGGGTGGCGCGTCGCCGCGCCGAGCACCGATACCAAGGGTATATTGTGCGCCCCGAGCTTGTTAGACTACGAAGAGTCCTGTCGCCTCGATGAATCGGAGAATCCGATTGGCCGAGACAGTAGAGAACTGGTGAGGTTCCATAGTGTGCATGTCGAAATGCTCGAGCCTCATGGCCGCGAGGTAGTCGCAGCTACAGAGGATATGGGAGGAGGTTTCCTCTACCTCCCGGCAGAACCTACAGAGTGGGTCATCAACGATGCCCAATAAGTGCAGGTGTCTATTCAGCCGGCAGTGTCCAGTTAGTAAATGTTAATAATTTTTTAGTGCAGATGTTACACAAATTATGAAATTTGAACCATTGATTTATTTGAATAATTCATGCACCTAATATATAATAGAAAGAAATTAAATTTCATTTTTTCAGGAAGCAGTTGTAAATACTCCGACCATTGTATTTTCTGAAGAGCAAGCAGAGGCCATTTTTATTTCAACATATGAAGTGAGAGTCAATGGAATCGCATTTGAAGTGGGAAGTTTAAAAATAGCAGTCACGTCATTATTTAGCGCCTATTACGCAATGCAATTGCTATTCCCTAAATCTTTAAAAAAAAACAATGGAATACTTAGAAAAAATTGTATTTCGCATTGAAAACAAGGAAGTGACTGCTCCAGTTTTGAACGTGTATAATAAGTTGAAAGGGTAATTTTGATCGTAATAAATGAAATTGGTTAAGAAAATGTACTCTTATGCCTATACTATCCTATTATTTGCTATTAGAATAAAACTCGTTTGAATGCCAATCCAATACTATTTAAATCCCGAAACACTATCATTTGAATGCTAATCCGATCATATTTAAACCAATAAGAACTCTCGTTTGCATGTTAATCCAAGCCTACTTTAACACAGAACCAGTCACGTATGAACGCCAAAATGGTTTTCGTTAGGCCTAGTTTGAATGTTAATCCAATCTTATTATAACGCAAAAACGGTTTAGTTTTAACGCCGAAATCGTTCTCGTTTGAACGCAAACAACGCTCTCATTTTAATGTTAATTCAATCCCGTTATAACGCAAAAGCGATAAAATATGAATATTGAAGTCGATCTCGTTTAAACGCCAAAATCGCTTACGTTTGAAAGCTAAAAAAGCTCTCGTTTGAATGTTAATCCAATCCCATTAGAGCGCATAAACGGTAAGGTTTGAATATTGAAATCGTTCTCGTTTGAACGCCAAAATCGCCCACGTTTGAACGCTAAAAATGCTCTCGTTTGACTGTTAATCCAATCCTATTATAACGCAAAAATGGTAAGGTATGAATATTGAAATCGTTCTCGCATGAACGTCAAAATCGTTCTCGCATGAACGTCAAAATCGTTCTCGCATGAACGTCAAAATCGTTCTCGCTTGAACGTCAAAATCGTTCTCGCTTGAACGTCAAAATCGTTCTCGCTTGAACGTCAAAATCGTTCTCGCATGAACGTCAAAATCGTTCTCGCATGAACGTCAAAATCGTTCTCGCATGAACGTCAAAATCGTTCTCGCATGAACGTCAAAATCGTTCTCGCATGAACGTCAAAATCGTTCTCGCATGACCGTCAAAATCGTTCTCGCATGAACGTCAAAATCGTTCTCGCATGAACGTCAAAATCGTTCCCGCATGAACGTCAAAATCGTTCCCGCATGAACGTCAAAATCGTTCTCGCATGAACGTCAAAATCGTTCTCGCATGAACGTCAAAATCGTTCTCGCATGAACGTCAAAATCGTTCCCGCATGAACGTCAAAATCGTTCCCGCATGAACGTCAAAATCGTTCTCGCATGAACGTCAAAATCGTTCTCGCATGAACGTCAAAATCGTTCTCGCATGAACGTCAAAATCGTTCTCGCATGAACGTCAAAATCGTTCCCGCATGAACGTCAAAATCGTTCCCGCATGAACGTCAAAATCGTTCCCGCATGAACGTCAAAATCGTTCCCGCATGAACGTCAAAATCGTTCCCGCATGAACGTCAAAATCGTTCCCGCATGAACGTCAAAATCGTTCCCGCATGAACGTCAAAATCGTTCCCGCATGAACGTCAAAATCGTTCCCGCATGAACGTCAAAATCGTTCCCGCATGAACGTCAAAATCGTTCCCGCATGAACGTCAAAACGCTCTCGTTTCAATGCAAATGCAATCATATTTGAAAGGCAAAATGACCTCATCTGAATGCGTCATTAGCGTGAAATTTTCAATATCAATGTTAGTATTCAAATATGAACGTTTCGTAAACGTGTACAATTGAATACCACTTCATGCGTTCATATTTGATTGCTAATGCGTACCACCACAGTGGCAAGGTATTGAACGTTGAAACATTCAATTTGGAATGCTCTTTTTTTACTGTGAACCCATTGCGTTGCCCCGACTAAGTCGGACGACTTTTGGGCAGCGCACTAAAGTGGAATGTATCTTACTAATCCTTTCTTTAAAATAAAATTTTTTTCAAAGAGAAGTCTTACCATTGCGGCAACAGCCAAGGCAATTACAATTTTCAACATTTTGAGGAGCAACTTGAGTTTGGAGTTTGAAGAACTGGAGAAAGAAGAGATGAATTGGAACACCTTACCCGACTATTTATACCAATTTTTGAATGCCATCCTTCATGATATCGTTTTTAAAAAAACAGTTAAGTGTAGATAAATCTTTAAATTAAATTTTGGTCCCATTAACAAAGCTTTGACCGCGAGTTCAAGATCATTTTCATAATGGCGATTATATGAAATATCTTTATATTTAACTCTTGAGATTAAGATTTGAATACTTACCAGCTACAATCGCGATTGGTTTTCATCATAAATTTATTCGAGCTTCAACGCTTCAATCACAATCACAATAAAACGCGATATTTTCTTTGCTTAGAATGCTATATGTGTACTTACAAGAAAAAACCATGGTAAATTTATTTTGGTGTGTTTAAATTCATTGAATTTTTTCCACGTCATAGTTTATATAGAAAGAATAATCACTAAGTTACCGCCCCGTATCAATGCATCTAAAATCAAGCAACTGTATACCTACCCAAAAATTAGTAGAAAAGCATATTTTGGAGGTTAAGTAAAAGGTTTTCATTGGTCATTGCTCTGGATTACAGAAAACCCGGTTGTATGTTTTGTCGGTTAATTTCAAAGGTTTTGTGCTATTTTGAGGAAATTCCTATCCCTTCTTTTTCTTTAAGCCCATTCAGCCTGTATATAGGTTAAAGCATAAGTTTATCATGCATGATAAACTTATGGTTAAAGGAAACCAGTCTATTAAATATTTGAGAAATCGGTTGAAACGCGCGGACTTTGTTGAAAAGAGAAGTTTTTACATTTCTGGGAGCCATTTATTAAGATGACGGCGGATTGGAAAATTCTTTCTTAGTACGCGCCTACTACTTATGAGTAACGTTCCTGCAAATTTTCAGCCTTCTAGGGTAAGCGTTTGGGCTGGGCGTTGATTATCAGTAAGTCAGGACTTTGATTTATAGACCTATAGATCTAGATCTCAATTTCTTTAATAACGTGTGCATGTATTTGTTTTTCCTGAGGATAATGAAATGTAGAAATGAATCTAACGCAACGACACCATAAATTTCTGTAAGTAGTAACACTTATTATTTATTAATTTCCATGATGACACGATCGAGGGTCTCTCAATATAGTCTGATCACATATAATGAGGGTTAAGTTTTTTTATTCGTAATATGACTCTGCTCAATTATTTCATTCCATTGGACCGAAATCCCGCATTCGTCCAAAACCAACATTCCGAGGCTCTATTCAACCGGTTTAGGAAAAGTGCGTTCGGCGCCAGTACCTAACAATGATACAACATTTTTATTGTGATAATCTAAATTTTATTGGTATATGCTAACCAAACCTCCGAAGCTTTCATTGATTTGAGTTACATAACCTCAACTATAACTAGATCTAAGCAGCCCTAAGCCTGATTTATCTAGCCTAATCTAAGCAAACGTAATCTAACCTAACCCAACGTACATTAGCCGGTTAGTTTGAAACGCAGCAGTTAGTTATCAATTTAAAACTTTTTTCTGATAAAAATGCATTTATTCATGAAATACCATTATTGTTCCAAAATCCATTTATGTCAAACAATCATTTTAATTTTCACAAAAGTGCCATATTTTTCAAACTATGTGAGTTCATACATTATAGCGATTATTTATGTTTTGTGGCAGTCTGTTTCAAATCTTAAAGTCGTGCCATATCCCCGGTGCAATGTGGATTCCTTTTAGTTGAATAATACTAGTAACCTCTAAAAGAATATTGTAAATTAAAACACATTGACTGGTAAATTGCTATGTAATTTAAAGTTAAATGAACAATGTCGATGATGATGATGATGATGATGGGCTACATCGATATGGGTTTCTCACATTAATTTAAAAATGTTGCGATCACTTATTGCTCATTTAAGCTTTATCAGAAGCCTATTAAATTAACCTGGGAAGTAAACAATTACAATAGCTGATATAACGTATGTCTCTGCTGGGGTAAGAACTCCTTTTAACTCCATGGATGGGGGATAGTTTTTTCCCTCTTTCCAAACACTGTTAGAAATCTCGAGCTCCTCACTTGGAAGCCTTTCTTCCCGTGAGCGGGGCGTGACTTCTTCAGCCCATGAACGCTGGATCTCTAAAGGAACCGGGGTAGATCCCTCTATATAGAGCGTTTGCTTTAAACGGTGGTTATTAGCCCAAGGGCCTAGACTGTTGCCAAATTCACAGTCCCCATCTCTTCCCCTGATTCTATACTAGAGAGGGCTCGGTTTTACAGTAGAAGGGGGGCGTTTTCCGGTCCCTTTAGAGATACAGTGTTCATTTTCAGCCAATAGTTGTTTCTCTCCCAATAGGGCAAATTTTGGCGTACGATTCGCACCTAAACCGCAGGTCTGAGAAAAATTATTGCGAGGTGGCGAATGTGTCGCCTTTCTTCAGTATTGCTACACAAGGGAGGGGAGTCCCAAACCCCGCTTTTGGTTGCTTCCTAGGCTAATTTAATGAACTTCTGGTTTTGTGAAAAATTAACGTTGCATCTGGATTTTGAGGTTACGTTTAGCTTACCATCTTTACGTAACATGATTTTTAAGAGTTAAAGAAAGATAAAGGTATTATTCTCAAAATATTCAATGAAATTATGAAAAGTCAAAATTAAGCAGGACAGCTTACCATCTATACGTATTAAGAGTGACCAAAAAATCCATTACTCTTAACTATTCATGATAATTATTAATAATTAAAATTCAATAGGAAAGCTTACCAGCTATATGTGTCACTATTTTAAAGAGAAAAACGAAAGATAAAAATATTATTCTCATAATATTCAAAGAAATGAAAAATAATCAAAACTAAACAGGAAAGCTTACTAGCTATAAATTAAACGATTTCAAAAGTGAACGAAAATAGAATCATTATTCTTAACTAATCATGATAATTATTAATTATAAAAATTGAGCAGGAAAGCTTACAAGCTATACAGAACACAATTTTTAAGAGTTAAAGAAAGATAAAGATATTGTTCCGAAACAATTGAATGAAATGATAAATAGCCAAAATTAAGCAGGATAACTTACGCACTATACGTAACACGATTTTCAAAGTGAACAAAAATAAAAATATTATTAACTATTCAATGTAACTATAAAAAATCAAAACTAAACAGGAAAGCTTACTAGCTATAAATTAAACGATTTCAAAAGTAAACACAAAAAAATAGAAGTATTATTTTCTATCTACTCAACTAAATTATAAAAGAACAAAACTAAACTAAAAAGCTTAGCACCCATACCTAACGAGATTTTAAAAGAGAACGATAAAACATTATTTTAAAACGCTATGAATTATAAATAATCAAAATAAAATGGAATGTATCCAATCTATACATGACATTATTTTCACCCAGAAAATGAAAGTAAATATTTTTCTAAAACTAGGCTATGAATTAAAAGTAATTTAAAGATATATTTAAGGTATAAACTAGATTCTTGTTTTTTTCTTAATATATAATTCATCAAGATGTTATGTATATACCCGTGTAGTAGTTAATTTATAGTACCGCTTTCCAACAAACATCCAAGTGCTCTTCTCTTAGTTGCTGACAAAACCAAATCATGGTGGAAATGCCACGCTTAATCTGAGATAAACGCAACTGACCTGGAACTCTTACCTAATATGGTTTAATATATATAAATAAAAGGATTTTACTCATTCCTAAACTTGTAAATAATGTAAATTCAATGCTTATAGTGTACACAATATTTAGTATGTCCATGATAAAAAGTCTAATGATAATATTGCCTACGTGTTAAATATCACTTCTGGGAACATTGTTGGTATTATTACTCTTAGTTATTTTTTACCTACTATTAACGGGGGGAAAACAAAGACTATACAACCCAGCCTATATAGCTATATATGTGTTCTTTGGGCAGCCCCTTGATTTCGCTTCATCCGCAATACATTGGTGCCGTGCGTGTTAAACATTTCTACAGGCGTTTGGTCTAAAAGAGCTGGAATTAGGCCAGATTTCTGGGACGTTTTTCTCGGTGTCCCTTTGCAGTTACAAAACGAAACTTTCCCAGAATTATTATTGATTGAGTTTAGATATGTTCCGACTTTCAAGTCATTTCAGGTGGGGGAAGACAGTCTACTCCGAGGTTTAATCGGCCTATTTTGCCTATCTTTAGCATTATGGAGCGAAACATAAAATGACCTCAACTCGTAGATTCTTGAGATTTATTGCCTCTTTTTACCTCTCCGTGTGACGTAGTCCAGGAGAGGTTCTGTAACGGCCGTGTCTGTCTGTCTGTCTGTCTCTGTGTGTGTGTGTCAGTCTGTCCGTTGTTATACCCACGTAACCGCGTTCGCAGTTTGCGTATCGGAGCAAACGTGTTCGCCATTTCCGAACTGCTTTCACAGTCACGGAAATGGCTCCTCTACCATCTTCTGGTCTTTGTCCATCCCACACGGACATCAGTCTGTACTTACTGGCTTCTAATCACCACCATCTTCTGGTCTTCGTCCATTCCACTTGGACACCAGTTTGTACATACTGGCTTCTAATCACCACCATCTTCTGTTCTTTGTCAATCCCACATTGACACCAGTCTGCACTTACACTGGCTTCTAACACCACCATCCACTGGTCTTCCGTCTATTCCACATAGACACCAATCTGTATCATTGGCTTCTACTCCATTATCATCGTTTGGTTTTAGGATATACGCGGCGATCAGCTAGGGTTACGAGAAACGTCTCCCTAAGGTGGGATCGGCCACCAAAGGTTTTCGCAATTGCGCTTTTTCCTTACTATTATAATGGAAACGAATCGTATATATACCCCAAAATTTGAAGAAAGCGGGCAAGAGGGGTACCCTTCACTTTAAACGTCAATATTAGCAAAGTTTGAGATGATAATAGGTATAACTTTATGTTAAACGATTTAACTATTATTAATGTTAATTATTGAAGATTAAAATAATTAAAAATAATTATATTTATTTAAATATTAAAGATAAACCTCTCGTGCAAAGAGAGAGATTATCATCGCCTCCTATATGTACCAAGGCCCGTGCATGGGATATATTTCCTTCATTGCCTCCTATATCTATCAAGGCCCGTGCATTGTGATATATTTCATTCATTGCCTCCTATATCTATCAAGGCGCGTGCATTGTGAAATAATTCATTCATTGTCTCCTATATCTATCAAGGCCCGTGCATTGCGATATATTTTTCAAAACAACAACAAAAATTTCTTTTCTCTGTATATGAAATGAAAATATGGATAATATTGCGCTCCTCCTTTAATGGTATGAATCCTTGCCTGTCTATTAATATTTTACGTAGGAGTAATACGTTTTTAGCGAAGTCTAGAGAGGATAAACATAAGCGAGATTGTTTCGGAAAGAAAATACTGCTTCCACTAATGGGTTTATACTCCTTGTTACTGTTGTATGGAGTAATCATGATAAAAGCTTAAAAAATTGCGAGAGGACAGACCTTTTTTATCCTCTTGTTTTATTCTTAATAAGAATATAAAACATTTATTTTGTATCAAAAAATATTTTTTGGTGCTAAGATTGCTTTAAAAAAATCCAAACGGTTAGGCATTGGTAAAAAAGACAAATGATATTTTTCGAATCTAATGAGATAACGCCCACCTAGTTGAAAATTGCCCTTATTTATCCGCGGGAGCCATTCTTAATGAGAATTTCGATGCTAGTAGGTTGTCAATTAAACTACCGGTATATTATTGTTGTTGGAAATTGGATATTAAGTCAAATTAAGTGGTTGTAAAGAGCCAGCAGGTTTTTGCCGCTTCTTTTTGTGAATATTTGATTTTTGTATGTAAAATGGAGGAAGATAATTTTGAAAGTAAGGATGAAATGCGGAAGCGCAAAGCGCGGGAAAGGACGAGTGCAAAAAGGTCGACGTTTTCATTGGATACTTAAGTTTATATAATCTTCTCGACACGGAGAGGTAATATTTGGGTTTTCCCAACTTGTTTCAACAAAACGATGGAGATCCAAGCCACGTAGAATACGCATGTAGAAACACCGCAGCAGCGAACAAAAGTTTTTTAACATTAGCTCGCCCAAAATCCTATGGGCCGTTGCCCTTATTCTTTTCGCGAATCCGGGCAACGACCCTTTCTTAGATCTTCAAATTTTAAATTTTGGCTCTTGATTTTCGCGTTTGACTTCGCAGTACGTGTTCGTGGTCCATTAGTCTAGCGGTATGATACTCGCACTGGATGCGAGTGGAACCGGGTTCAAATCCCGAAGGGTCCAGTCTTACAGCTTTATATTAGGCCTATAAATTTAGGAGTTTTCGATTTTGGTGTATTTCTTCTCAATACGTTTTCGTGGTCGGTTGGTCTAGGTGTATAATACTCGCTTTGGGTTCAAGTTGTCTCTGGTTCTAATTCCACACGGACAATTTCTGACACCTTGAAATTCTGAATTTTAGCAGTTCTTGCTCTTTATAAACCGTAGTAGAATATTTCACATATTCAATATTATTCTCTCAACACGTACTTCCTTCAAAATAATATCATAAAATAATTTCGAAAAAAGGAACTTGCTCTTGAAAAACCGTAAATATTTAATTTTTTAAATTAATTTCGAGGGAATAAATCGATTAACAATTAAATGAGTAGATTTAATTAAATAGTGATTAAGGATTAAATTAATATATTCAAAGAAAAATTGATATATCGGAACTTCAGTCAATTGATAAACGTCACTCTCATCGTTTGTTTTTTCTGTCTTGGTCCAAACCAAGACCTTTTTTAATCAGGTAGGCTGTGAAAATAAGTGCACTGCGCTAGCAGCAGTGGTGGCTTAAATGGAGAGCCGCGATATATAATATTTAGACTATAAGAACTGGAAAAGTGATTTTAAACATGTTTAAAACTGTTTTTTTTCTGTTTTTTACTGTTTTTTTCTACTTGTTTAAAATACAGTTTAAAACAACAAATAGTGTTTTAAACAATAAAAAACACAACTTTTGTTTTTTTTTTAAAAAACTCAATTTTTGCCAACCCTGCCCAACTGAGTGGCAAGTATCAAGAACATGGGGTGTATAACATTCGGTTACGGAGATATGGCCCCTAAAACAAGGAAATATCCAACAATTTAGAGTACGAATTTAAACCGAGTAGCCAGCTTTTTTAGAACTATTTGACAATTTCAATAGCTTTCAATCTAAAAACGTTTTGTACCTTTACTCAGCAGAAGGGTATGAAATGTGAACAAGTATGCCTACGACGGTAATGTCAACCCAATCCCAAGTTTCATGGTGTTTATCTAATTAATTAGCGTGAAAGAGAGCAGTTTTTGATGTTAAAGACTTGTCAGGGATCCAACAAGAATCCAAAAAGTTTTCGAATGTAATGGGTGCTGGAGATCTTCAAACACCATGAAACATGGGATTGGCTTGTCATCACCGTCGTAGGCATACTTCTACATATTTTATACCCTTCTGCTGAGTAAAGGTACAAAATGTTTTTAGATTGAAAGGTATTGAAATTGTGAAATAGTTTTAAACAAGCTGGCTACTCGGTTTACATTCGTACTCTAAATTGTTGGATATTTCCTTGTTTTAGGGGCCATATCTCCGTAATCGAATCTTGTATATCCCATGTTATTTGAAACGTTCCACTCAGTTGGGCCCAATAAACGCACTCCTACATTATTGATGGACTTTTCAAAAACACCCTCTATTCGTATATGGATTACTTTATGTACAGTACTTACAAATAGTTGATGTTTTCAAGTATTCCACGAGGGAGTCGTTTGTTTATAATAAAATAATAATGTCGTGGTTCGTAAGATTCTGTTCCGATGTAAATTTTTCAATTCGATTTCACCAAGGTGGGTTTTGCAAGTGCGAATGCCTCTGTCAGAATGGATGCCTTATCTTCAAAAATCGCAGAGCGCCACGGGGAAAAATTTCTTTAAATATATTACGCGTAGTAGTGAAGTTGTAAATGAACCCGTTTTGATCAATCCTCTTCTGGAGTTTGGCGCTAAAAGACGACTTCCTCTGTAGAGATGAAAAATAGTTTAATAGTTTTCTGCTTAGATAGTATCAGGGATAGATGAAATTTTAGAAGCTGGAATGAAGAAAGGTTACTTTTTACTTCAGACCGACTTATAGCCCAGTATAGAGCCCCTCCCTCCAACAAGAACCGAATATTTTAAATTATCCTATTGGCTCAATTAAATTACGTTTTGATGAAGTTGCTGACGGAGATGACGAAAAATAAGTAATTCCTTTTTACCTCTGTCGCTATGACCCGCCTCTTCTTTTATACCACCCCTTGTCCCGGGGAAGAGGGTCCGGGACTTTCCGTATGAAAATGAATTTTCATTCTAGCTACCGTACCCGCATTCCCCATCCCTCCGCGCCAACCCAACAAACCGGTCTATAAAGAAAATATTTATATTTATAACAAGTTGGGAAAACCAAAATATTACCTCTCCGAGACAAGAGGAGAACTACTTTCAAACTAATTTACCCAGATATGGAAATGTTTCTTTTTTTATGAACAAATACTGAAGTTAAAATTTATGACATATTAAAGCAGTTTACAAAGCATAGCAAATATACTGTAAATCAGACGACATTTTACATCCAATAAGGATATACTTGTACACATTAAAATCATCCGATGGGGGAAAAACGGGAAATGAAGAGATAAAACTTTGGAGGGATATTACCTTTACGTGTTTGTAAAGGCCCAATTTGCTACTCCTCAACTGTATACCCTCTATGTTCAAAGACATATTCACAACACAGTTGCCATGTAAACACTATCCTCTCGTTTCACCTCAACGATTTTCTTAGTTTGTCAACATGACTGTTAACGTTACATAACACCAAAGCTTATTTGTGGCTACACACACTGAAAGTAAATGCGCAACATTAAAAGCATGAAAACACGAAGCTATAATCCGATTACGATCAGACTTTTCACTGATCTGGGCTGCGTTCAGCAGAGCTCACCAATAAAGACAGCGGATTTTGGAAGTCGGGCTTAACAAAAATTGTATGATAACATATTTGTAGAGATAGATAAGAACAACTTTTATAATTAAAATTAGAAACTAACATGTCTCTTAAAGTTTTCGCGTGATCAACTGGTTTCACGCCAATCAAAGAGAGTATAGGGGAGGGGTGGAAGGAATGCCTCAACTTGTTTCTCCTTTTTCCCGGTACAGGGCGACTTTCGCTAAGCAAAATCAAACGGGCCGGAAGCTCTCATGTACCAATTTAGGAGCAACATCATTATTTGCGCTTGTGGAGCGGGGTAGCTTCCACTCCTCCCCTTTACTCTCTTTGCGCCAATTGAATTATATCGTATTAGTTCCTCCATGTTTTTCTTGCCAAGCTGAGAACTACGCTTTTTACGTCGCGTTATCCAAAAACCCTACTATTTTCTTTAGTGACCGCGCTGGCTCAGCGCCAAGCACCGTGACGTCAACATTCAAAGCCAAAACCCCGTTCTGTAGGACACAGCTAACAGCGCTGAGCTCTGCTGAACGCGGTCCAGATTTCCACCATGATGCTTTCTTCTATTATAAATTCTAAGCCTGATTATATAAAAGTGTATTTAACTTTCGGCTCACTCTGAACCGTTAATGTCTCTGCATAGCAGAAACGAAAACCAAGCGTTTACTCTTTGGTTCACTATGCCTATTGACAAACAAAAGTTCATTTGACCATCACAGTAGCGTTCTTCTTGTAATCAATATAGAAAGGATTATGCTATAAGCAGATGTAGTATACCTTAAGTAATATATAAACATCCATTTCAAATAATAATATTAAAATATATTCTTGGGATATAAAAATGAAACAGAGCTTTATAGCTACAAAACTACTAAAGGCATCGAAATGACGAAAAATATTTCCATATATTAATTTTACATTATGAGAAAACCAAATATTAAGGTTTTGTAGGATTTCTTTCCGCAAAACACAAGGCAAACTGCTAACGCGGTGCACTAGTGTAACAACGGACGGACACACACAGACTAAAACATAGGCTGCTTTTTAACTCTTTCCGTTTTATTTTGAGTTGAGAAACAAGATTATCTTAAATATTGAAATAAATATAATTAATATTAAATATTTTCTTCGTTAGTTGTTCGCCTTATTGAGCGTTACATCGTGTTGATAAAGAACAATTAATCATTCGTGAGAGACTTGACTAATATTGGCGTTTGAAATGAAGCATACGCCGGTTGCCTCGCCTTACTCAAATAGGTAGTATATAAGGGTTTCGAATCGCAGCTATGGATAAGAACAGCGCAATTGCGTGAACCTTTGGTGGAAGCCCCGCCATTGGGAGGCCGGACGTTTCTCGTATCCCTGACCGATCGCCGCGTATGTCTTAACCTTAAGGATGATGTTGGATTAGAAGCCAGGTGTGCAGACTGGTGTCCACGTGGGATGGACAAAAACAAAGATCAGAAGATGGTGGCGTAGAAGCCAGGTGTACAGACTGGTGTCCATGTGGGATGGACAATGACCAGAAGATGGTGGTGTTGTTAGAAGCCAGTGTGTACAGACTGGTGTCCATGTGGGATGGACAATGACCAGTAGATGGTGGTGTTAGAAGCCAGTGTGTACAGACTGGTGTCCACGTGGGATGGACAATGACCAGAAGCTGGTGGTGTTGTTAGAAGCCAGTGTGTACAGACTGGTGTCCATGTGGGATGGACAATGACCAGTAGGTGGTGGTGTTAGAAGCCAGTAAGTAATGACTGGTGTCTATGTGAGATAGACAAAAACAACGCCCAGAAGATGGTGGTGTTAGAAGCCAATGAATGCAGATTGGTGTTCATGTGGAGTGGACAATTGTCTAGTCAGATAAAGTAATAGTGGCCAGTTGAATTGAGGATAGCTTCAAGTTTTGAATTTTCCGGGAACTGTGAATGCGGTCCGGAAATAGCGAACACATTTGCTTCGATTCGGAAACTGCGAACGCGGTCCCCTTGGGTGTAAGTCAATAACAACAGCCTGACACACACACACACACACACACACAGACACGTCGAAATTAGAACCTCTCCGTGACATACGTCACTCGGAGAGGTAAAAATCAACACATAAAATATATATAGGCTCCTAGGGAATTTTAAAAATCAGGAAAACCAGTTTTCTGGTTCTAAACCGTGCAATTAAATTATTTGAACAAATTCAACACAAAAATGTCAATGGTGTATGATTAATCATATGGTCTCTAGAGATGCGAAATTATCGTAAGTTTTAGAAGTGGTAAGTAATAGTTTTTAGTTTCAAATGGGAAAAACGTAAATTACCAAGTGACATCTCTAATTACCGTTTAGGGCATTTGCCATCCTCCAAATGCTTTTTGCAATACTAACGCTACAGCGAGCGTCAAATGATCGTTGTTGGTTTTAGAAACCACTTGAACTCCTAAAGGCATACCTTCGTCACTTAAACCAATTGGGCATTGTGTCGAAGGATATCCTAATATGTTAAAGACGTTAGTGTAACATTCGTTGGCCATTTTGAATAGTTTCTCGCCGTGGTAATAATGAGGTTCGGGTTGTGTGGGTACTACGAGTACACCATTTTCCAATAGATCATCCAGCTGTTGTCTCAATTCGGTAAGATAGCGGTCGTTTCTTTCGTAGTATGTTTTCGGCCATGTCTTAACGAAATCTCCCAGCGCCAACCAAATCAAGATGAAGAATGTATGCTTTGATGTGCCTAACAAGTACTTAATAATCTCTGTACACAGCGAAAAGCCGCGTCTCTCTTTGCCAATCACTTCCTCAAAAATATCAACGTTCGTCCCTTCTGTCACTTTTGTATAATATATGGAGTTGTGATAGTCTTGCGGAACCACGTAGTTGATTCTTTTCGGTTTAGTTTCGCAGATTGTTTCCAAGTATTGAATAACCTTTGGAATTAAGAGTAAAAGATCCCAAGTTATTTGTTATGTCACAGCCTTTGCAAATTGCAAGAATTCATGCAGTCTTATCTGGTATGATTACTGGACAATATACTCGATGGTGCAATCTGCGATGTGTAGCCCTAAATTACATGCGTAATAAACATAGCCGAAATTTCTCGATTTAAACATGAACTCTGGATTTCTAAAGGGACCGGGAAACGGGGTAGATTCCTCTCTACAGTGCGTTTGCTTTATAAAAAAAAACCCCAGAGACTATCAAAGCGAGAACACTTTAGGCAAGGTTTATACTCCCCCTAATAAGTTCTTTGATGCTAGAGAGGTCTTGGTTTGTGCATGGGGAAGACAGATGTTTTCCGGTCCCTTTAGAGTTACAGCGTTCAAGATTGAGAGGAGCGTAGCCTTTAGCCCACCACTTAAGTACCACACACCAGAAGAGCTAGGCAACAAGATACGCGTTGCAAGTGGTAAGAATACATTGTTTCTGTTTATCATAAACTTGAACCTTTTCAACTGATTTCTTTACGACTGGGCTGATCTTTGATACAAATCCTTTGGATGAATAGTCATCAATGAAAAAAACACCAAGTTTTGTCACGTCTACCTGGAAACACAATTACATTAAAAAATATCTACAATTACCTATTCATTCATTCAGTTTACATTGGTATTCAATTTTAGCTTCTTAGCATTTTCCCCGGAAAGTATTTTCAGCATAGGCAGCAAATCCTCAGCGTATCTGCACATTGGGCCAGTAGAGTTGTAGTTCTCCAATTCCGAATCAATACTCGTTGGAAATTGGCCTTCGTTGGAAACAATGACTATAAAGGTTTGAAAATATATGTTTATCTTTCTATTAGATAAGTATGAAATAATCGAGCCTTAACTTTTGTAGTCTTTGGGTGAATTGTATAACTATTGTAAAATTACTCCAATGACACAGTACAACACTGAGCATGAATTTCTTATTGCATTCAAAACATTTAATCAAATGTCGGCTCCTGTGACGCCTCTAGCATGCTGGCTAGTCTTTTATACACCAATTTTACTGTGTCAAAAGTTCGTCCCCGAGGGTACAGCTAAAACATAGGCTTTGCTGGGTTTAGTAAATTATACGCCATGAACCGCGGGCTAAGATCGTTAGGGCGTGCACTTCTATAAACTGGGCTGCATGTAATGTCAGGAGCAGGTGACAAAAATTGTCCTGGTAATGTTCTAGGCTTTAAATGGTGTATTTCTCAATTCATTGCCATAAATTTAATGATCTCAAAATATACAACACCAACTTATGCCTTTACCAGTCACGAAATAAAACATTTGTTTCTCCCCACAATGCATCTTAAAGGGGCATATTAATAAAATGGGCGGTTAATTTTGATTATTGGAGCCAAAACTCTGACTGCAGTTTAACCGTGTTGAAGCTTTACTTTGAAGGTCAAATTAAAATTAGTTGAGTTGGCTACAAAATTACAATTTGACCTTTCAAAGCCTCTAGGGTGAATACGGGATTTTGAAGAAATTTTTCTGTACATTTTGATGTCTTGTGCCCAAAAACTCCACAACAATAAGCGGGAATTCGAATACTTCCACCTATATCCGATCCGAAACCAATTACAGAGGCTGCTGATGCCAAAAGAGCGCCTTCTCCACCTGAAGAGTATAGATAGGACAGTTTTGTTGATGCTGATATAATTAATATTTAAAAAATATACCAGAGCTACCCCCGGGCACCCTCGTAAGGTCATAAGGGTTGTTAGTCCTTCCATAAATTGTGTTTGAGCTATCGTAACAGATGCACATCTCGGGAACGTTGCTGACGAGAAGTGGAATGGCTCCTGCTTGCTTCATCAGTGTTACAACTTCAGAGTCCTTCTCAGCTTTAAAGCCTTTTTTGTGATACGCACCTGCATCTCTAATTAACCCTTAGTTAAATAGAAAAAAAAACATTTCTTTTTACACGCTACAGCGGCTAGCTAGTCTTTGAGTGAAAGCGATTAATCAGAGAAGACGGGGATCGGTGTGCAAGAAGAGTACCTGGTCTACGTAGACACTAAACACTAATAGTATTTGTGCAAACACGCATGAAATATCTGCATAATGTCGTTTTTAGCAGCCTTTTTTACAACTTTTAAATTCAATTAGGCGTTATTAATAAAGCTTAACTGTTACATAATGGCTAGCGGTACGCCGCCCCAACCTAGATGAGTTCAACCAAACCACTTATTTAACCTTCCCATGTGTTACTGGTTTCAACCATGAAGTTTGGTCAGATTCGGAAACAAATTGTGACTGTGCACTAAGAACAAACATACAAACGAAACGAACCACTTTTTCAAATATATAAGATCACTAGCTGTTACCCGCGGCGTCGCTCGCGTGTAATAAGAACTACCATCAAAATGATATAAAGAATGGGTAGATTTTACTGATGGCTAATATTTTTGTAGCACCCTAGGAGCGAAGGCACTCGGCGTTGCCCGTCAGCCCGTCGGGACATTTTTTATTACTTTTCAGGCAGACATTATTCCATAAAGAAGGGTTATTAAGTTTTTGGCCGCCATTTATAAAGATGGCAACAAATTGAACCCGAAATACCATTCAACCCGTCTATAGGTTAAAGGAAACCAGTGTACTAAATATTTGCAAAACAGTTGAAACGCGCGGACTTTGTTGCATAGAGAAGATTTTTTACATTTCTGTGCGCCATTTTTTAAGATGGCGGCGGATTGGAAAAATCTTTCTTAGTACGCGCCTACTACTTATGAGTAACGTTCCTGCAAAGGTCCAGCCTTCTAGGGCAAGCGGTTTGGGCTGGGCGTTGATTATCAGTCAGTCAGTCAGTCAGTCAGTCAGGACTTTGATTTACATAGATATAGATTATGATTGATCCGACAAATTTTATCCGCAACTGAACTTACCTTTCACACCAATGCTGTTTTTGGTGCTAAAAGGCACTCCCAAAAGTGGTTTATCGATGCTTAAGTTATCTGGAATTTCATCGTAGCTGTCAATTAGAGCGTCAACCGCTTTTGCGTCCTCTAAAGCGCAATTGAATCTTTCATCGACGACTGCGTTTAAAAACGGATTCACTATCTGTATCCGTTTCACGAAGGCTCTGACAATGGTCTCGGACTTTATCTATTGAAAGAGGTATCTGTTTTAATTATTACGCTGTGCAAAATGGATAGTTAGTAGATGGAAAATGTAGTTGATTGCAAAAGTCTGAATGTGCTGAATAAAGTGCTATTTCACCCATTTGCAGCGTCTAATCGTAACCTGATATTAAATTGTATGGGAAACTACCGACGCGAAATGGTTCGCTTTATTTTTAAAAAGCAGGGTCGTAGGCTAGAATTTGTGACACGGCCCATATACGGTATTATATGCGGATTACCCCTTTATTAAATTAGCGTTATCTTTCAATTATTTATTTTTAAGGCGCCATCCGTAAAATGCGCCTATCATAAATTGACAATGTCATAGAACATTTATGACTCAAAACCGCCAATATAACCCACTGTACTTTCGTCCTACCACACTTTTTGTTAGAACATACTGTAAACAAGAACCTTTTCAAGTTATTTCGCGACTGTGCAAAAAAGTCTTAATTGTTTACTATCGATTACTATTTTAAACCAATCAAACTTTGATTTGTATGAAACTCACCTGTTTGGTTCGAATTTTCTCAGCTAGTTTGAATGCTGGTTGAAGTAGAATATCCTCGGATGTTGGCGGAATTAAACCTTTCTTGCTGCTTACCGAACATCGTAAAATGAAATGCCAAAGAAGCTCCAGAATTTTGTAAAATTTATTTATTACGGAATGATTCCCTACTTCCATGGCTTGAAATCAAATATTACGTATTTTAAAAGCTTATATATGTTTATGTGTAGGAGTAGAGACTAGAGCATACAGCGTCTACCGTACAAGTGTCTGCATAAAATTGTCGCTTCTACCAGAGAGAATTTTACATATATATGTAAAATTCTCTCTGCTTCTACTGATCTTGTGTATTCTATTCATTAATCTTCTTTCTTAGAAGCACGTTGTTTTTACGTATATAATAACGGGTGTACCTTGTATGAACATTTACCGAAATAACAACCGCGATTCCATAAAACAGCGGGGTTTTTCAAAATTGCTGTTTTAGAAATTGCAGTTTTTAGCTTGAGTTATGAACAAATCTTAACGCTGAACGATGTTTAATGATTGGCGATAGGTAAATTTATCTATTTTGATCATAGTGGGGGTCAAGCATAATCTATAACATGGGTACAAATAGAGCTATCTCAGTTGTGACGTCAGTGCCTTGGTAATACGTTACGGGCTTAGCTTTGGCAGTGGGTGGCCATGTTTGGTACCGCTTAGGTTCTATTGGCAAATAGCATGGGTGACGTCACACTAAAGCTTCAGAGATAGCTCTATTACGGAATCCATAGCATAGACCATTAAATTGATCTATTTCTGAGAAAGCAACACACAGGGGTGGGGCCGCCCTCTTTGGTTATTTCCGGCGGTGCTTCTGGGTGAGAAGGAAATAACCCAACAAGGAAGCCCCGCCCCTGTGGTGTTTGCCTCTCTACTGGAATTTATGGAAAGGTCTATTGATTTGATTTTTTTTTTTAGAATGAACACAGACATCGCATTTGGGCGATGTATTGGAGCTAAAACTTAACAATGACTGGCGTCACATCGGAAAATGAGCTCAAAGAGTTTCAAAAATCGGATGACGTCGTTAAAAAAGCGTCTCTTTTGCCCGATTATGTCGCCCCCAAGCTAGGCGATTTAAATAAGTTCTTGAAGAAAGAATTAGACAGTTCAGCTTAATGTTGAATACAGTGGCGCCGCCAGGATTTTTTTACAGATAGGCTAAGGAAGATTTAGGGAGCCCCTTATAAAATTTCAAGAGAAAAATTTAGTTGCGCAACGTCGATAATATTAAATTAACAACTATTTTTATCATATTATTCATATTGAGAAGTTTAATATATTAAAGTTCATTATTATCAGACAAAAGACATATTATAAACTGTAGTTTGCGAAAGTAATAAAAACACGGAGTCGGAGAGAGAGGGGGATTTTCAGTTAAGGCCCCTATGAGGTCACTGTGCACTGTCGATGTGGTGAGGAAAGGGGAAATCGGTTTACAAAAGGAGTCTGACCTCGAAGTTTTATGGGACCATATGGAACGGGAGGAATATTAGGTAAAGAGCGCGAAACAAACAAGATGACCACCAGGCCTGGGCTCATTCTATGAGAGCGGTAGCTCTCTTAGATAAGACTTCATACTGCTCTTAATGTATAAGGAGAGTTTTTTGTTTGGATGTAACTTTTTTTGTATTGTATTAACTGTTTGAAAAATTTCCACAGAACTACAATTCGGACCCTGAATATGTGGTTAAAATTTCAAAGAGATCCATTAATTAGTTTATTTTTTAAAAAATAAAGTTGCTAAGGGTGGTTTTCATTTCCATAAAATTAATCAGCCCTTTTGACGAAAAACTGGAAATTTCCCATAGAAATAACATGGCATTTTTTTCGCAAACAGCCATTTTGTCCAGGCACTTATAGACATAACTATACATTTGTTGGACTTGAAAACGGTTTTAAAAGAAAGGTACAACATTTTACTTGGCGCTAAGCGATTTTCATTAACTTTAATTAAGTCTAACTGTCTAAGTGTGTTTAATTTAAAATTTTAAAAACCATTCCAATCTGCGATATTTTAGCAAGGATATTCGCTGTAAAGAGTCAGTTTACGATGTTAGCACGTTTAAAGCTGTTTGGTTCAATTTTCGCGGTGCTTGAAAAACAAGGGGACCTTGGCTTGAGTGAGCTAACAAGTTGAGTTACAAACTGCCTTTGGGACAGTAACAAACAAGGTGATTTAACAAGTTTACCGACGACTGGTAATAAAGCCGGATTACCGACGACTGGTAATTAAGCCGGATTACCGACGACTGGTAATTAAGCTTGATTACCGACGACTGGTAATTAAGCTAGATAACCGACGGCTGGTAATTTACCCGGAGTACCGACGGCTGGAAATTTAGCCGGATTACCGACGGCTGGAAATTAAGCTAGGTTACCGACGGCTGGAAATTAAGCTAGGTTACCGACGGCTGGAAATTGAGCTAGATTACCGGCGACTGGTAATTAAGCTAGATTACCGACGACTGGTAATTAAGCTAGATTAACGACGACTGGTAATTAAGCTAGATTACCGACGACTGGTAATTAAGCTAGATTACCGACGACTGGTAATTAAGCTAGATTACCGACGACTGGTAATTAAGCTAGATTACCGACGACTGGTAATTAAGCTAGATTAACGACGAATTGTAATTAAGCTAGATAACCGACGACTGGTAATTAAGCTAGATTACCGACGACTGGTAATTAAGCTAGATTACCATCGACTGGTAATTAATCTAGATTACCGACGACTGGTAATTAAGCTAGATTACCGTCGACTGGTAATTCATCTAGATTACCGTCGACTGGTAATTAAGCCGGATTACCGACGACTTGTAATTGAGCTTGATTACCGACGACTGGTAATTAAGTTAGATTACCGACGACTGGTAATTAAGCTAGATTACCGACGACTGGTAATTAAGCTAGATTACCGACGACTGTAATTAAGCTAGATTACCGACGAATGGTAATTTAGCCGGATTACCGACGGCTGGTAATTTAACCGTATTACCGACGGCTGGTAATTTAGCCGGATTACCGACGGCTGGTAATTTAGCCGGATTACCGACGGCTGGTAATTTAGCCGAATTACCGACGGCTGGTAATTTATCCGGATTACCGACAGCTGGTAATTTAGCCGAATTAGCGACGGCTGGAAATTCAGCCGGATTACCGACGACTAGTAATTAAGCTAGATTACCGACGAGTGGTAATTAAGCTAGATTAACGACGACTGGTAATTAAGCTAGGTTACCGACGACTGGTAACTAAGCTAGATTACCGACGACTGGTAACTAAGCTAGATTACCGACGACTGGTAACTAAGCTAGATTACCGACGACTGGTAACTAAGCTAGATTAACGCTGACTGGTAATTAAGCTAGATTACCGACGAGTAGTAATTAAAATGGATTACCGACGACTGGTAATTAAGCTAGATTAGAGTCGACTGGTAATTAAGCTAGATAACCGTCGACTGGTAATTAATCTAGATTACCGTCGACTAGTAATTAAGCCGGATTACCGACGACTGGTAATTAAGATTGAGTACCGACGACTGGTAATTAAGATTGAGTACCGACGACTGGTAATTAAGTTAGATTATAGACGACTGGTAATTAAGCTAGATTACGGACGACTGGTAATTAAGCTAGATTAACGACGACTGGTAATTAAGCTAGATTACCGACGACTGGTAATTAAGCTAGATTAGAGTCGACAGGTAATTAAGCTAGATTAGAGTCGACTGGTAATTAAGCTAGATAACCTTCGACTGGTAATTAATCTAGATTACCGTCGACTAGTAATTAAGCCGGATTACCGACGACTGGTAATTAAGATTGAGTACCGACGACTGGTAATTAAGATTGAGTACCGACGACTGGTAATTAAGATTGAGTACCAACGACTGGTAATTAAGTTAGATTATAGACGACTGGTAATTAAGCTAGATTACCGACGACTGGTAATTAAGCTAGATTAACGACGACTGGTAATTAAGCTAGATTACCGGCGACTGGTAATTAAGCTAGATTACCGACGACTGGTAATTAAGCCGGATTACCGACGACTGGTAATTAAGCCGGATTACCGACGACTGGTAATTAAGCTTGATTACCGACGACTGGTAATTAAGCTTGATTACCGACGACTGGTAATTAAGCTTGATTACCGACTACTGGTAATTAAGTTAGACAACCAACGACTGGTAATTAAGCTAGATTACCAACGACTGTAATTAAGCTAGATTACCGACCGCTGGTAATTTAGCTGGATTGCCGGCGGCTGGTAATTTATCCGGCGTACCAATGGCTGGTAATTTAGCCGAATTACCGACGGCTGGAAATTCAGCCGGATTACCGACGGCTGGAAATTAAGCTAGATTACCGACGACTAGTAATTAAGCTAGATTACCGACGACTGGTAGTTAAGCTAGATTACCGACGACTAGTACTTAAGCTAGATTACCGACGACTAGTACTTAAGCTAGATTACCGACGACTAGTAGTTAAGCTAGATTACCGACGAGTGGTAACTAAGCTAGATTACCGATGACTGGTAACTAAGCAAGATTACCGACGAGTGGTAACTAAGCTAGATTACCGATGACTGGTAACTAAGCAAGATTGCCGACGACTGGTAACTAAGCAAGATTGCCGACGACTGGTAACTAAGCTAGATTACCGACGACTGGTAATTTAGCCGGATTACCGACGACTGGTAATTAAACCGGATTACCGACGACTGGTAATTAAGCCGGATTACCGACGGCAGGTAATTAAGCCGAATTAGCGACGGCTGGAAATTCAGCCGGATTACCGACGACTAGTAATTAAGCTAGATTACCGACGAGTGGTAACTAAGCTAGATTACCGATGACTGGTAACTAAGCAAGATTACCGACGAGTGGTAACTAAGCTAGATTACCGATGACTGGTAACTAAGCAAGATTGCCGACGACTGGTAACTAAGCTAGATTACCGACGACTGGTAATTTAGCCGGATTACCGACGACTGGTAATTAAACCGGATTACCGACGACTGGTAATTAAGCCGGATTACCGACGGCAGGAAATTAAGCTAGATTACCGACGGCTGTTAATTTAGCCGAATTACCTACGGCTGGTAATTTATCCGGATTACCGACAGCTGGTAATTAAGCCGAATTAGCGACGGCTGGAAATTCAGCCGGATTACCGACGACTAGTAATTAAGCTAGATTACCGACGAGTGGTAACTAAGCTAGATTACCGATGACTGGTAACTAAGCAAGATTACCGACGAGTGGTAACTAAGCTAGATTACCGATGACTGGTAACTAAGCAAGATTTCCGACGACTGGTAACTAAGCTAGATTACCGACGACTGGTAATTTAGCCGGATTACCGACGACTGGTAATTAAACCGGATTACCGACGACTGGTAATTAAGCCGGATTACCGACGGCAGGTAATTAAGCTAGATTACCGACGGCAGGTAATTAGGCTAGATTACCGACGGCAGGTAATTAAGCTAGATTACCGACGACTGGTAATTAAGCTAGATTACCATCGACTGGTAATTAATCTAGATTACCGACGACTGGTAATTAAGCTAGATTACCGTCGACTGGTAATTCATCTAGATTACCGTCGACTGGTAATTAAGCCGGATTACCGACGACTTGTAATTGAGCTTGATTACCGACGACTGGTAATTAAGTTAGATTACCGACGACTGGTAATTAAGCTAGATTACCGACGACTGGTAATTAAGCTAGATTACCGACGACTGTAATTAAGCTAGATTACCGACGAATGGTAATTTAGCCGGATTACCGACGGCTGGTAATTTAACCGTATTACCGACGGCTGGTAATTTAGCCGGATTACCGACGGCTGGTAATTTAGCCGGATTACCGACGGCTGTTAATTTTGCCGAATTACCGACGGCTGGTAATTTATCCGGATTACCGACAGCTGGTAATTTAGCCGAATTAGCGACGGCTGGAAATTCAGCCGGATTACCGACGACTAGTAATTAAGCTAGATTACCGACGAGTGGTAATTAAGCTAGATTAACGACGACTGGTAATTAAGCTAGGTTACCGACGACTGGTAACTAAGCTAGATTAACGCTGACTGGTAATTAAGCTAGATTACCGACGAGTAGTAATTAAAATGGATTACCGACGACTGGTAATTAAGCTAGATTAGAGTCGACTGGTAATTAAGCTAGATAACCGTCGACTGGTAATTAATCTAGATTACCGTCGACTAGTAATTAAGCCGGATTACCGACGACTGGTAATTAAGATTGAGTACCGACGACTGGTAATTAAGATTGAGTACCGACGACTGGTAATTAAGATTGAGTACCGACGACTGGTAATTAAGTTAGATTATAGACGACTGGTAGTTAAGCTAGATTACGGACGACTGGTAATTAAGCTAGACTAACGACGACTGGTAATTAAGCTAGATTACCGACGACTGGTAATTAAGCTAGATTAGAGTCGACAGGTAATTAAGCTAGATTAGAGTCGACTGGTAATTAAGCTAGATAACCGTCGACTGGTAATTAATCTAGATTACCGTCGACGCTTCGCTGAATATGTGAGCATAGTAATTAAGCCGGATTACCGACGACTGGTAATTAAGATTGAGTACCGACGACTGGTAATTAAGATTGAGTACCGACGACTGGTAATTAAGATTGAGTACCAACGACTGGTAATTAAGTTAGATTATAGACGACTGGTAATTAAGCTAGATTACCGACGACTGGTAATTAAGTTAGATTATAGACGACTGGTAATTAAGCTAGATTACCGACGACTGGTAATTAAGCTAGATTAACGACGACTGGTAATTAAGCTAGATTACCGGCGACTGGTAATTAAGCTAGATTACCGACGACTGGTAATAAAGCCGGATTTCCGACGACTGGTAATTAAGCCGGATTACTGACGTCTGGTAATTAAGCTTGATTACCGACGACTGGTAATAAAGCTTGATTACCGACGACTGGTAATTAAGCTTGATTACTGACTACTGGTAATTAAGTTAGACAACCAACGACTGGTAATTAAGCTAGATTACCAACGACTGTAATTAAGCTAGATTACCGACCGCTGGTAATTTAGCTGGATTGCCGGCGGCTGGTAATTTATCCGGCGTACCAATGGCTGGTAATTTAGCCGAATTACCGACGGCTGGAAATTCAGCCGGATTACCGACGGCTGGAAATTAAGCTAGATTACCGACGACTAGTAATTAAGCTAGATTACCGACGACTGGTAGTTAAGCTAGATTACCGACGACTAGTACTTAAGCTAGATTACCGACGACTAGTAGTTAAGCTAGATTACCGACGAGTGGTAACTAAGCTAGATTACCGATGACTGGTAACTAAGCAAGATTACCGACGAGTGGTAACTAAGCTAGATTACCGATGACTGGTAACTAAGCAAGATTGCCGACGACTGGTAACTAAGCTAGATTACCGACGACTGGTAATTTAGCCGGATTACCGACGACTGGTAATTAAACCGGATTACCGACGACTGGTAATTAAGCCGGATTACCGACGGCAGGTAATTAAGCTAGATTACCGACGGCAGGTAATTAAGCTAGATTACCGACGGCAGGTAATTAAGCTAGATTACCGACGGCATGTAATTAAGCTAGATTACCGACGGCATGTAATTAAGCTAGATTACCGACGGCAGACAATTAAGCTAGATTACCGACGGCAGACAATTAAGCTAGATTACCGACGGCAGACAATTAAGCTAGATTACCGACGGCAGATAATTAAGCCGGATTAACGACGGCTGGTAATAAAGCATTTTCTCTCCTGTGTTTTCTAAACAATTCTAGTTGATATGAAGACTGAAGTAACAGATATTAATAAAAACTGTCATTGTAGACAAAGACCGGAAAAAGTGAAAGATAAGTTTAGAAAATTAACTGCCTGAAGAAACAGATATTCAAATTTTCACTTTTGAAGACATGATTATAAAACATCAATTATTTTAAAAAATTCTTATCTTACTTTTTTTCACCAAAATTTCATTTTCCCAAAATATTTCTCAACAATATTTACCCATGTATTTTGTTCTCAATTATAGTTGAAGAAAAAATGGCACCTAGAAGAATTTAAGAGATACTAGCTTGATGCTAGGTTTTACTTTCGACTAACATTTGCTATAAGGATATTTAAATATTTGGATATCTGAAATGATTTCTCTTGAAGAGTTTTAATTTTTTAATTTTAAAATTGGAAATATTGCGAAGCGGAAAGCAACATAGGCCTTTTCATTGTGATTTAGTTATTTTTGTCGAAAAGATCTGTAGATTGATCGTGATCTTTGAGAGCTATACAGCACGTTAAACATTACAATTGAAGAATACCTTTTGTTAAGTTTTCATACGGTTTTATTTTATCATCTCTCAAGGATTTTCTGTCCATTTTAGACTCTTTATAGGGCCGAATTCTCTACCTAATTGCAAATTTTTGATAGAAAATAAAATGTACCACGTACGATTTTTAAAATGATGCGCATGTTTCTTGTTTAAATATTGTTCTGAAGTAATTTTGGTGAAAAAAAGTAAGATAAGAATATTTTAAAATAATTGATGTTTTATAATCATGTCTTCAAAAGTGAAAATTTGAATATCTGTTTCTTCAGGCAGTTAATTTTCTAAACTTATCTTTCACTTTTTCCGGCCTTTGTCTACAATGACAGTTTTTATTAATAATTTTAGTGACATCGTAACGAATAGAAAATTTCAGCGAATAGCCTATCGATGCGCTACCTTTAAGTGTGATGTAATGTGTTGTAACAAAATATTAGTATGCATGTGGATAAATAGATGGCGCGATAAGCAAGGAAGGGGGTAGGAAGGAGGAGGGAGAAAGAAAGGGAGAGGGAGGAAAAAGAAAGACTCTTCGACTGGCTCAAGGATGAGTCGCACGCTAATGTTATCTCTAATAAATACATAAGGATTTTAGTACAAATAAATGTTGTTAAGTGTTAGCAAACCTGTCTGATTAATTCAACATACAAACACAACAAATTGGCGACGGAGATGGGATTGATGTTAACAGATTAATCTACATAACTGATGCATTAATAAAAGATCCCTGAGAAATCCTGAAGGAGATACAGAAGCAGAAGACGTCCATGAGGAACTGGAAACAAGGCTTAGCAACGCGTGTACACACGAGGGCAAGTTTTGGCTCCAATTTTCATGGAAATTACAACCATGGATTCAAGATACGGAAAGAAATCCAAGGATACAACTTACACAGTCATCTACAGATGTCCACGAGGGACTGGGAAAGGCTTAGCATTTCGTGTACACACTAAGACGTCCAGGAGGAATTGGAAAAAGGCTTAGCAAAAACGTATACATACCAAAGCAAGCGAAGATAATACAGAATGGCAGAACGGGAGGAAGAACCACCAAGAGTACAGGGAGGAAGACTGCCATATTACGAGAGCCAAAAAGAATCTTGGGCTCAATACTCCATACGATTAAAATCGCATTTTCTAGTTAACAGAGTACCTGATAACATGAAGGCCCCAGTACTATTCACAGTCCTGGGCCCCAGCGAACTTTCACTACTTACAAATCTAGTCTTACCGGAAGATGTAACTACAGTATCTTTCGACATACTTATGGACAAGATGAGTAAACATTTCAACCCTACACCATGCAAATATGTTGAGCGTTTCCATTTCACGAAAAGAGTCCGAAAAGCGGGGGAGTCTCTAGCAACGTACATGTCAGAACTCAAGCGATTAACGAGATACTGCATAATGGGTACCAATTTGGAAGAGCGCTTACTAGAGCAGCTCGTTCTAGGAATAAATGATACAGCTATGCAAAGTAAAATCTTCGAGGAATGCGAGAGAGACGCTAACATTACGTTAGAAACAGTTCTCAAGGCCATTCAAGGAATGGAAACTGCTTCTAAGAATACACAAGAAGTGAAGATCCAACAGGGATGGAACTCTAATGGAAATACAAGCTCCACCATCAACGCTGTTGGCCCCAATCAACAGCACGGATATTACAAAAATAATCAACGGAAAATTCCCTCCAATAATATGGATCAAAAAGGACGTCACCAGCCTATTCGATCTACGGCAAGTAACACGTATATATTAGGGTTGTAAGTCGGAAAATTTTCCGCGGAAATTTTTCCGAGCGGAAAATTTTCCGGAAAATGACCGAGCTATATTTTTCCGGAAAATTTTCCGTATTTTTCCGCTACCGGTTTTTCAATTAAAAAGTTAAAACTTTAAAATTTTTCAATTGCCTTTCTTTTCAAAACATTCACTATTTTGTTTTAGGTGAATTCGGAGGTGTAAAAAATTGTCCAAGGGCACAGAGTCTAGTGACCCCTATTCTCTATAGGAAAAGCTCACTCATTTGCTATCGCTTGCATGCATAGGGTTACTGTTTGCTCTTATGACGGTATAAGGCGTTAGAGAGTCGAGACCTAACCGTTAAGAGACCCAAGTGAAACTAAAATTATCAGGCATAAAGGATAGTGATCGTCTGCGTCATTGTATGGGAAACGAGGTGTTATGTTGTAGAGCTCGGCATTTTCGATCAATTATCCACTTTATTTTATCTTTATCCATACCCGAAAATTATCCTCAGAACTTACATGTTAAATCGTATTGTAATCCACAAATTTGTTTATAAATAATCGGTTATCCACCAATTTGTGGATAATTGATCGAAAATGCCGAGCTCTATAATGTTGTTAATGTTATTAAGTTTGTTAACCCTGTTTAAAGTCACAAATTATGGGAAAATCAACCACTAATATTTGGTGGTTCTTTAATAGATCTACTAAAGATGGCAAAATAACTGGAGAATGTTTTAAATCTTTAAAAGTTAGATAAATTGACTCAAAGCTCACATAACTGCTAGTTTTATATTTTTCCGATTAGCGGAAAATTTTCCGCGAAGAGGGAAATTTTCCGGAAAAATTTCCGGAAAATTTTCCGCGTTTTATTTTTCCGGAAAATTTACAACCCTAGTATATATGCATGCGATGTAATAAACCAGGGCATATGGTTGACGAATGCCCATACTCTCAAGAGACTTGCAATAGATGCCAAAAGAAGGGGCATTTAGCAGCAGCATGTTTGAAACCTTCAGTAAATCCTTCATCAAACCCACCTAAAACTAGCAAGTCACGCAATCATAGGAAACCCAGAGGTAGTAATCATATACAGAACACTACCAATCAAGGAAGTACACACTCCAGCGATACAGTCGAGTATGGATTTCCAGTTTACAACGTCATGACCTCAGAACCAACGTTCTCGGAGGACGATAACTACGTACCGCCTGCCGAAATATTGAACTTAGAGATCAATGATACGACTGTTCCGTTCGACCTGGATAACGGTTCAGGACATGCTATGATTACAAAGATGTGGTATGATAAACTTACGAACAAGCCAGAAATACATCCTTTCAATCAGGCGCCACTACAGGCATACACTGGTCACGTTCTACAAGTCGTAGGTCAAGCCAAAGTCTCAGTAAGCACAAATGGAAACACCGCGATTCTCCCAGTCTTAATCGTACAAGGAAAAGGACCGAATCTCTGCGGTAGAAAATGGCTCTATTCATCTCTAAACATTTTACCTTCCATATACAACGGAACAAGAGTATACAAAACCCTTCAACCAAGTAGTGAACATGCCAATAGCAAGCTACAAAACATATTGCAAAACAACGCTGAACTTTTCTCACCAGGATTGGGAAAACTAAAGGGAGTAAAGGTGCAACTTCACCTAAAGGAGGGCGCTGTTCCGAAATATTGCAAGGCGCGAACAGTTCCTTACGCCCTCAAGGAAGACGTGGAGGAGGAACTCCAACGAATGGTCAACGTGGGTATATTGGAACCCGTTGCCTTTTCTGATTTCGCTTCACCGATAGTTCCTGTTCAAAAGATACGTAAACCAGAGGTACAAGAAGACGGAAAGCAGCCGATTAAGAGAAACGCAATACGAATCTGCGGAGATTTTAAAACTACGGTTAACCCAAATCTGGATACAGAGATCTACCCATTGCCCAGAGCAGAAGAAATATTTTCCAAGCTGGCAGGCTGCAGATTCTTTTCAAGGCTCGATCTCAGTGAAGCCTACAACCAATTGGAACTTTCCCCAAAATCTCAAGATTTCACAGTGATTAACACGTCCAAGGGACTTTTCCGATACAAACGTCTACCTCAAGGTATATCATCATCGTCAGCATTATTTCAGCGACACATGGAAGCAGTATTACAACATCACCGTAACGTTTCACCCTTCCAAGATGATATTCTCATCGGGGGTAGAACGGAAGACGAGCATCTACGAAGCCTAGACGCAGTATTAACCACACTACGGGAAAACGGTCTGAAACTCCGAAAAGAAAAATGCAAATTTCTGGAGAGACAGGTGGAATTCTTAGGACACCTTCTTGATGCTGAAGGCCTCCACCCGCAAGAAAGTAAAATCATTGCCATAATGGATGCTCCACAACCGGAAAACCTAGAACAGTTACGTTCTTTTCTAGGACTTCTAAATTATTATACAAGATTCCTACCGGACAATAGTACAAAATTAGCTCCTTTATATGAGTTACTTCATAAGGAAACGACGTGGACATGGTCTGCGACGCATAAACAAGCATTCCAAGACGCAAAGACCTCCATTCTCCAATCAAATTTACTCGTACATTACGACACATCACGCGAGGTACACCTTGCCACGGACGCTTCACCAGTAGGTTTAGGCGCTGTGATATCACATGTCAATGAAGATGGAAGAGATCAACCAATCGCTTTTGCATCCAGGAGTTTGACTACTGCCGAGCGAAATACTCGCAAATTGAGAAGGAAGCTCTTGGAATAATATTCGGCGTAACCAAGTTCCGGGATTATTTATACGGAAAAAAGTTTACATTACACACGGACCATCAACCTTTGGTTTCGTTATTTGGGGAAAAGACCCAAATCCCTCCAATGGCATCGGCCAGGATTCAGCGCTGAGCGCTCGTACTCTCTTCATACATGTACACAATCAAGTTCCGCAAAGGCTCACTTAATGGAAACGCGGATGCGTTAAGTAGGTTGCCGTTAAAAATACAAGCTACTGTAACACCCGTTCCATCAGAATACGTACTTCTTCTACAAGATCTAAATGCTGGCCCTCTCTCGGTTAAAAAGCTCAACATCTGCAGTCAGCAAGATCCGATTCTCAAGTTAGTAGCAAATTACATGCGAAAAGGATGGCCACACGGAAAAATACCGCTTGATCTGGAACCATATCACCGCGCACGATTAGAGCTCTCAAACTTCGATAACATAATACTCAGAGGAAACAGGATCGTCATCCCTACGGCCTGTCAAAACGAATTATTGGAAGAATTACACAGCTCCCATCAGGGAATCGTAGCCATGAAAAGTTTGGCCCGGGCGAAAATATGGTGGCCAACAATAAATACGGATATTGAACAAAAGGTTCAATTATGTAGCGTATGTCAAAATGCGGCACCAATGCCGAAGGCAAAATTTCACGAGTGGAAGAAACCCGCAGGACCTTGGGAACGAGTTCATCTTGACTTCGCAGGTCCAATTGAAAATAAATACATCTTAGTCACTGTCGATGCCTATAGTAAGTGGATTGAATTGGATATTACAACAACCACGTCGACAGAAGCGGTCATCAGATGCTTGCGACAACACATCTCAAGATTCGGGATAATTCCAACCATTGTAACCGATAATGGCACTTGCTTCACAAGTGAAGATTTCAATACATTCACGGCGCAGAATGGCATAAACCATTTAAGAACAGCTCCGTATCACCCTGCAAGCAACGGACAGGCAGAGCGCACCGTCCGTACTGTTAAAGACTCGCTAAAGAAGATCAGTCAACAAGCCATCGATACCTTACACGAAGAGTTAGACACTTTCAAGGCGGGAACTTTGGAAACTAGACTAGCCCGTATCCTGTTAAACCATCGGAGAACTCCTAACATATCAGGGAAATCACCATCGGAGCTCATGCTGGGACGCCAGATAATGTCGCGACTCGACATATTTAACCCAACGAAGAAGTTCCACAAAAGGACGGAGACACCAGACGTTTCACAATCTGCAGATTCTGAAAACCAGCATTTCAAACTATCCGATCCTGTACACGCCAGAAATTTCGGTAGAAGCCCCAAGTGGTTTAAAGGAACAATTACGAAGTTACTTGGTCAAACCATGTGCGAGGTCGAGACGGCCCAAGGAACCATAAGGAGACACCATAATCAACTTCGCCGACGAGCACCAGATCCAGACAATAGCTCAGCTACCGACACGGAAGCAACGCCGGCGGAAACGCAAGAAATCTCCAATCCGAGACTAGGAATTGGGTTACCAGTTTTACTACCCAGAATGCCGATATTTCCTGAACTCGCTGCAGCACCTACAGAGGCAGCCATGGCAGAACCACAAGCAGTTACAACTGAACCGCACGTCACCACGACTGAACCAGCAGATCCACAGGAAGTACGTTCACCTGGTCAACTTCAAATAGACGCAGCAACCGCAGCAGGCGAACCAAGCTCCAACGCACCGCTTTCTACTCCTAAGACGCAAGGAACACGTCCACAGCGTCAACGTCAGAAACCAGCCCGCTTTCGCGAATAACTCTACCATTGCATATCATTCGATCCCCATTTCATGTAAAAAAAAAAGGGGGATATTGTTGTAACAAAATATTAGTATGCATGTGGATAAATAGATGGCGCGATAAGCAAGGAAGGGGGTAGGAAGGAGGAGGGAGAAAGAAAGGGAGAGGGAGGAAAAAGAAAGACTCTTCGACTGGCTCAAGGATGAGTCGCACGCTAATGTTATCTCTAATAAATACATAAGGATTTTAGTACAAATAAATGTTGTTAAGTGTTAGCAAACCTGTCTGATTAATTCAACATACAAACACAACATAATGATTACTAGTAATCCTAACTTCAATTCATTTTCTTCTGTATAATATAATAGTGCGAACAAATAGGAAACTTGCGCACCTTTAACAGTGCAAAATGATTAATCGTAACGCATAAGTAAACCTTAATTTGAAGTACAGAAAATCAGACTGATTGGTCTCTCGTTGCGCTATATTTTACTGTGCTAAAATTATTGCCCGTAAT
>JAEQBA010000358.1:0-60125 GCA_019434445.1 Phalangium opilio
GCCCAGGGGCAACGTCCGTGAATTTACAGAAGAAATGGAAGTACTTCTACTACAAAAATGGCAATATGAACACGTATAAATAATTCTTGGTGACTTTAATGTTGATATGTTGGCCCCGGTAATGAAGTAGCACATATGATTGACCTGGCACTAAGTTATGGTCTTGACCAGTTGGTAAATGTCCCTACTAGAGTCACTGATTCTACCGCTACTATGATTGACCATTGCTACTCTAACTTTGATATTAATGTAAGGGTTATCACCGATTGGGATGTCTCAGATCATACCCCGTTTTAGCTACTTTTGATACGACTGGCACATCTGCCGTAGATACCACATCTTTTATGGGGCGTAATTTTACAAAAACTGCCATAGAGGCTTTGCAGTTAACATCGCGGCGATGGATTGAGTATGATATATAAAAATTGGTAGTGTAGATCAGGCATATGCCTGGTTCCTAGAAAAACTTGTTAGTCGACTTAATCAATACTGTCCAATTAAAATTCGTTAATAAAAATAAATCTAAATGCCAGAATTCGAACCTGTGGTTCACGGCAGAAGTTAAAAGCCTCATACACACGAAAAACCACTATAAAAAACTAGGTAAGTCACACCCGTCAACCGAAATATCAACAAATACAACTTTACAGAAACCGCTGCAATAACACTATTAGAAATACAAGAAATAGCTATTTCCGCTCGCAACTGCTGACGCAGAATAATTTAAAAAACACATGGAAAGTTGTAACAACCTTTTGGGAAAAACTAAAAACAAGGCTAACAACCCCATAAAATCACACCACATGAGCTTAATAAGTTCTTCACTAAGCCCCCGGTCCCCAGGGACACCCATGATTCCCAAACCACATTAGAAAATATTACACATATTACGAATTCCATGGCCCTGATACCGGTAGAAGAAAACGAGGTCCTCACATCTATAAACAAGGTACGGGAGGGATCGGCCCCAGGGGCTGATGGGATAGCGCCTAAAATTCTCAAAAGGATAAAACTATATATACTAAAGCCTCTAACTTATTTAATAACCTAACGTTACAAGTGGTCATTATCCGAAAATTCTTAAAAAAGCGATAATTACACCCATCTTTAAAAACGGAGATCCCACCAGCCCCAACAATTACCGACCCATATCTTTGCTATCAGTAGTGGCCAAGTACTCGACCAATGCTTAATCAACGCCTATTAATCTTCTGTGATAAATACGATATCCTTAATTCAAAGCAATTCGGCTTTCGTAAGAATCTAGGAGTAGACTCAGCAGTAGCCAGAGTATATAAACAAATTATAGAAGGGTTAGATAAGGGTATTATGTGATAGCTCTCTTTCTAGATCTCAGAAAGGCCTTCGATATGGTTGATCACAAAATTCTGCTAGCCAAACTGTATCGACTAGGAATTAGGGGCCCCGCATATGATTGGCTTAGTTCCTATCTCACAAATCGCTGCAGCCAAACGAGGGTTAACAGCAATTATTCTGACTTGAGCTGCGTAACGTGTGGGGTCCCTCAAGGCTCAATATTGTCTCCTCTTCTGTTTACATCTTTATTAATGACTTAACAAGAACAGTTGATAATGATATCATAACCCTGTATGCAGACGACACTTCGGTAGTTGACACGGATGCAAACTATGAAATTCTAACTGATCGCTTTAATTATAATATTCAGCTGATTAGCTGCTGGCTGAAAAATAATAACCTTCAAATTAACACGGAAAAAACAGTATATATAACTTTTAAGAACCAAGGAAAGAAAGATGTCCCTTCTGGCTGCAACCTAGAATTTGATAACATAGTATTGAAAAGAGTTGGGGAGGTAAAATATCTTGGGCTATGGATTGACGAAAAGTTGAACTGGAATACACATATCGACAAAATTGCTAAAAAATCTCTTATAGTACATATCTTATAGCAAAAAATAGGAGTATATTTACGGACAAGTTGTGTCACCAGTTATACTATTCACTAATATATCCACATCTTATTTTCTGCCTCCCATTTTGGGGTAATACCACTGAGTACAATATTAATAGGCTACTCCTATTGCAAAAAAGAGTAATTATATTATTATTCTTAGAAAGTTTTTAAAGAGCATAGTACACCTTTATTTAATAGCCTCAAAATATTGACGATAATTCAATTATACGAATACTGTTCCCTGGTGTTTATATATAACTTTGACAATTACAAATTCCAATCTTTTCGATCTGGAAGGTACAAAAAATACAATACCCGTATAAAGCCCTTCATTAAACTCCTTTACTCAAGAACATCAAAAAAACTTAACTCCATTTTCTACAAAGGTGCAAAAATGTATAATTCTTTATCCCAACATAATGCTGTTATCTACAACAATTTAAAAATATTGCCAAGTTATTTGTTACAAACCCCCACTAATATAATTCCGTCCTTCCGTCTTCTCTCCTCAATTTTCAAATTTTAGTAACAATACGTGACCCTGAACCAAGCAATTAATATACTGTATATAATTAATCTACTTTATTTAACTATTCACTCTTACTATTTGTATTATTTGAGAAGGCTCTGTCGAAATGAGTTGCGTTGGCCCATAAGTCTTTTTGACTTGGCCTTGATAGCTTTGTTGTGTAAAATAGAGTCAAATTGAAAATAATAATAATAAAAATAATAAAATAATAATAAAATAATAATAACGTTTCAAATCCCAGATATTTGCACCCCCAAGAAACGTTTCAAATCCCAGATATTTGCAGCCCCAAGAAACGTTTCAAATCCCAGATATATGCAGCCCCAAGAAACGTTTCAAATCCCAGATATTTGCAGCCCCAAGAAACGTTTCAAATCCCAGATATTTGCAGCCCCCAAGAAACGTTTCAAATCCCAGATATTTGCAGCCCCCAAGACGTTTCAAATCCCAGATATTTGCAGCCCCAAGAAACGTTCAAATCCCAGATATTTGCAGCCCCCATGAAACGTTTCAAATCCCAGATATTTGCAGCCCCCAAGAAACGTTTCAAATCCCAGATATTTGCAGCCCCCAAGAAACGTTTCAAATCCCAGATATTTGCAGCCCCCAAGAAACGTTTCAAATCCCAGATATTTGCATCCCCCAAGGCAAGTTTTAATCCCAGGTATTTGCAGCCCCAAGGGCAGGCACGTTTCATATCCCAGGTATTTGCAGCCCCCAAGGGCAGGCACGTTTCATATCCCAGGTATTTGCAGCCCCCAAGGGCAGGCACGTTTCATATCCCAGATATTCGCAGCCCCAAGAAACGTTTCAAATCCCAGATATTTGCAGCCCCCAAGGGCACGTTTCAAATCCCAGATATTTGCAGCCTCCAAGGGCACGTTTCAAATCCCAGATATTTGCAGCCCCCAAGGGCACGTTTCAAATCCCAGATATTTGCAGCCCCCAAGGGCACGTTTCAAATCCCAGATATTTGCAGCCCCCAAGGGCACGTTTCAAATCCCAGATATTTGCAGCCCCCAAGAAACGTTTCAAATCCCAGATATTTGCAGCCCCCAAGAAACGTTTCAAATCCCAGATATTTGCAGCCCCAAGAAACGTTTCAAATCCCAGGTATTTGCAGCCCCCAAGGGCAGGCACGTTTTATATCCCAGGTATTTGCAGCCCCCAAGGGCAGGCACGTTTCATATCCCAGGTATTTGCAGCCCCCAAGGGCAGGCACGTTTCATATCCCAGGTATTTGCAGCCCCCAAGAAACGTTTCAAATCCCAGATATTTGCAGCCCAAAAGGGCAGGCACGTTTCAAATCCCAGTATTTGCAGCCCCCAAGGCACGTTTCATATCCCAGGTATTTGCAGCCCCCAAGGGCAGGCACGTTTCAAATCCCAGGTATTTGCAGCCCCCAAGAAACGTTTCACATCCCAGATATTTGCAGCCCCAAAGGGCAGGCACGTTTCAATATCCCAGGTATTTGCAGCCCCCAAGGGCACTTTCAAATCCCAAATTTGCAGCCCCCAAGGGCACGTTTCAAATCCCAGATATTTGCAGCCCCCAAGGGCACGTTTCAAATCCCAGATATTTGCAGCCCCACAGGCACGTTTCAAATCCCAGATATTTGCAGCCCCCAAGAAACGTTTCAAATCCCAGATATTTGCAGCCCCAAGAAACGTTTCAAATCCCAGATATTTGCAGCCCCCAAGAAACGTTTCAAATCCCAGATATTTGCAGCCCCCAAGAAACGTTTCAAATCCCAGATATTTGCAGCCCCCAAGAAACGTTTCAAATCCCAGATATTTGCATCCCCCAAGGCACGTTTCAAATCCCAGATATTTGCAGCCCCCAAGAAACGTTTCAAATCCCAGATATTTGCAGCCCCAAGGGCAGGCACGTTTTATATCCCAGGCATTTGCAGCCCCCAAGAAACGTTTCAAATTCCAGGTATTTGCAGCCCCAAGGGCAGGCACGTTTCAAATCCCAGATATTTGCAGCCCCCAAGAAACGTTTCAAATCCCAGATATTTGCAGCCCCCAAGGGCACGTTTCAAATCCCAGATATTTGCAGCCTCCAAGGGCACGTTTCAAATCCCAGATATTTGCAGCCCCCAAGGCACGTTTCAAATCCCAGATATTTGCAGCCCCCAAGGGCACGTTTCAAATCCCAGATATTTGCAGCCCCCAAGGGCACGTTTCAAATCCCAGATATTTGCAGCCCCCAAGAAACGTTTCAAATCCCAGATATTTGCAGCCCCCAAGAAACGTTTCAAATCCCAGATATTTGCAGCCCCCAAGAAACGTTTCAAATCCCAGATATTTGCAGCCCAAAAGGGCAGGCACGTTTCATATCCCAGGTATTGGCAGCCCCCAAGGGCAGGCACGTTTCATATCCCAGGTATTTGCAGCCCCCAAGGGCAGGCACGTTTCATATCCCAGGTATTTGCAGCCCCCAAGGGCAGGCACGTTTCATATCCCAGGTATTTGCAGCCCCCAAGAAACGTTTCACATCCCAGATATTTGCAGCCCAAAAGGGCAGGCACGTTTCATATCCCAGGTATTTGCAGCCCCCAAGGGCACGTTTCAAATCCCAGATATTTGCAGCCCCCAAGGGCACGTTTCAAATCCCAGATATTTGCAGCCCCCAAGGGCACGTTTCAAATCCCAGATATTTGCAGCCCCCAAGGGCACGTTTCAAATCCCAGATATTTGCAGCCCCAAGGGCACGTTTCAAATCCCAGATATTTGCAGCCCCCAAGAAACGTTTCAAATCCCAGATATTTGCAGCCCCCAAGAAACGTTTCAAATCCCAGATATTTGCAGCCCCCAAGAAACGTTTCAAATCCCAGATATTTGCAACCCCCAAGAAACGTTTCAAATCCCAGATATTTGCAACCCCCAAGAAACGTTTCAAATCCCAGATATTTGCAGCCCCCAAGAAACGTTTCAAATCCCAGATATTTGCAGCCCCCAAGGGCAGGCACGTTTCAAATCCCAGATATTTGCAGCCCCCAAGAAACGTTTCAAATCCCAGGTATTTGCAGCCCCCAAGGGCACGTTTCAAATCCCAGATATTTGCAGCCCCCAAGAAACGTTTCAAATCCCAGATATTTGCAGCCCCCAAGGGCACGTTTCAAATCCCAGATATTTGCAGCCCCCAAGAAACGTTTCAAATCCCAGATATTTGCAGCCCCCAAGAAACGTTTCAAATCCCAGATATTTGCAGCCCCCAAGGGCACGTTTCAAATCCCAGATATTTGCAGCCCCCAAGAAACGTTTCAAATCCCAGATATTTGCAGCCCCCAAGAAACGTTTCAAATCCCAGATATTTGCAGCCCCCAAGAAACGTTTCAAATCCCAGATATTTGCAGGAAACGTTTCAAATCCCAGGTATTTGCAGCCCCCAAGGGCAGGCACGTTTCATATCCCAGGTATTTGCAGCCCCCAAGGGCAGGCACGTTTCATATCCCAGGTATTTGCAGCCCCCAAGGGCAGGCACGTTTCATATCCCAGGTATTTGCAGCCCCCAAGAAACGTTTCAAATCCCAGATATTTGCAGCCCCCAAGGGCAGGCACGTTTCAAATCCCAGATATTTGCAGCCCCCAAGGGCACGTTTCAAATCCCAGATATTTGCAGCCCCCAAGGGCACGTTTCAAATCCCAGATATTTGCAGCCCCCAAGGGCACGTTTCAAATCCCAGATATTTGCAGCCCCCAAGGGCACGTTTCAAATCCCAGATATTTGCAGCCCCCAAGAAACGTTTCAAATCCCAGATATTTTCAGCCCCCAAGAAACGTTTCAAATCCCAGATATTTGCAGCCCCCAAGAAACGTTTCAAATCCCAGTTATTTGCAACCCCCAAGAAACGTTTCAAATCCCAGTTATTTGCAACCCCCAAGAAACGTTTCAAATCCCAGATATTTGCAACCCCCAAGAAACGTTTCAAATCCCAGATATTTGCAGCCCCCAAGAAACGTTTCAAATCCCAGATATTTGCAGCCCCCAAGAAACGTTTCAAATCCCAGATATTTGCAGCCCCCAAGAAACGTTTCAAATCCCAGATATTTGCAGCCCCAAGAAACGTTTCAAATCCCAGATATTTGCAGCCCCAAGAAACGTTTCAAATCCCAGATATTTTCAGCCCCCAAGAAACGTTTCAAATCCCAGATATTTGCAGCCCCAAGAAACGTTTCAAATCCCAGATATTTGCAGCCCCCAAGAAACGTTTCAAATCCCAGATATTTGCAGCCCCCAAGGGCAGGTACGTTTTAAATCCCAGGTATTTGCAGCCCCCAAGGGCAGGCACGTTTCATATCCCAGATATTTGCAGCCCAAAAGGGCAGACACGTTTCATATCCCAGGTATTTGCAGCCCCAAGGGCACGTTTCAAATCCCAGATATTTGCAGCCCCCAAGGGCACGTTTCAAATCCCAGATATTTGCAGCCCCCAAGGGCACGTTTCAAATCCCAGATATTTGCAGCCCCCAAGGGCACGTTTCAAATCCCAGATATTTGCAGCCCCAAAGAAACGTTTCAAATCCCAGATATTTGCAGCCCCCAAGAAACGTTTCAAATCCCAGATATTTGCAGCCCCCAAGAAACGTTTCAAATCCCAGATATTTGCAGCCCCCAAGAAACGTTTCAAATCCCAGATATTTGCAACCCCCAAGAAACGTTTCAAATCCCAGATATTTGCAGCTCCCAAGAAACGTTTCAAATCCCAGATATTTGCAGCCCCCAAGGGCAGGCACGTTTCAAATCCCAGATATTTGCAGCCCCCAAGAAACGTTTCAAATCCCAGGTATTTGCAGCCCCCAAGGGCACGTTTCAAATCCCAGATATTTGCAGCCCCCAAGAAACGTTTCAAATCCCAGATATTTGCAGCCCCCAAGGGCACGTTTCAAATCCCAGATATTTGCAGCCTCCAAGGGCACGTTTCAAATCCCAGATATTTGCAGCCTCCAAGGGCACGTTTCAAATCCCAGATATTTGCAGCCCCCAAGGGCACGTTTCAAATCCCAGATATTTGCAGCCCCCAAGGGCACGTTTCAAATCCCAGATATTTGCAGCCCCCAAGGGCACGTTTCAAATCCCAGATATTTGCAGCCCCCAAGGGCACGTTTCAAATCCCAGATATTTGCAGCCCCCAAGAAACGTTTCAAATCCCAGATATTTGCAGCCCCCAAGAAACGTTTCAAATCCCAGATATTTGCAGCCCCCAAGAAACGTTTCAAATCCCAGGTATTTGCAGCCCCCAAGGGCAGGCACGTTTCATATCCCAGGTATTTGCAGCCCCCAAGGGCAGGCACGTTTCATATCCCAGGTATTTGCAGCCCCCAAGGGCAGGCACGTTTCATATCCCAGGTATTTGCAGCCCCCAAGGGCAGGCACGTTTCATATCCCAGGTATTTGCAGCCCCCAAGGGCAGGCACGTTTCATATCCCAGGTATTTGCAGCCCCCAAGAAACGTTTCAAATCCCAGATATTTGCAGCCCAAAAGGGCAGGCACGTTTCATATCCCAGATATTTGCAGCCCCCAAGGGCACGTTTCAAATCCCAGATATTTGCAGCCCCCAAGGGCACGTTTCAAATCCCAGATATTTGCAGCCCCCAAGGGCACGTTTCAAATCCCAGATATTTGCAGCCCCCAAGGGCACGTTTCAAATCCCAGATATTTGCAGCCCCAAAGAAACGTTTCAAATCCCAGATATTTGCAGCCCCCAAGAAACGTTTCAAATCCCAGATATTTTCAGCCCCCAAGAAACGTTTCAAATCCCAGATATTTGCAGCCCCCAAGAAACGTTTCAAATCCCAGATATTTGCAACCCCCAAGAAACGTTTCAAATCCCAGATATTTGCAACCCCCAAGAAACGTTTCAAATCCCAGATATTTGCAGCCCCCAAGAAACGTTTCAAATCCCAGATATTTGCAGCCCCCAAGAAACGTTTCAAATCCTAGATATTTGCAGCCCCCAAGAAACGTTTCAAATCCCAGATATTTGCAGCCCCAAGAAACGTTTCAAATCCCAGATATTTGCAGCCCCCAAGAAACGTTTCAAATCCTAGATATTTGCAGCCCCAAGAAACGTTTCAAATCCCAGATATTTGCAGCCCCCAAGAAACGTTTCAAATCCCAGATATTTGCAGCCCCCAAGGGCAGGCACGTTTCAAATCCCAGGTATTTGCAGCCCCCAAGGGCAGGCACGTTTTAAATCCCAGGTATTTGCAGCCCCCAAGGGCAGGCACGTTTCATATCCCAGGTATTTGCAGCCCCCAAGGGCAGGCACGTTTCATATCCCAGGTATTTGCAGCCCCCAAGGGCAGGCACGTTTCATATCCCAGGTATTTGCAGCCCCCAAGGGCAGGCACGTTTCATATCCCAGGTATTTGCAGCCCCCAAGGGCAGGCACGTTTCATATCCCAGGTATTTGCAGCCCCCAAGGGCAGGCACGTTTCATATCCCAGGTATTTGCAGCCCCCAAGGGCAGGCACGTTTCATATCCCAGGTATTTGCAGCCCCCAAGGGCAGGCACGTTTCATATCCCAGGTATTTGCAGCCCCCAAGGGCAGGCACGTTTCATATCCCAGGTATTTGCAGCCCCCAAGGGCAGGCACGTTTCATATCCCAGGTATTTGCAGCCCCCAAGGGCAGGCACGTTTCATATCCCAGGTATTTGCAGCCCCCAAGGGCAGGCACGTTTCATATCCCAGGTATTTGCAGCCCCCAAGAAACGTTTCAAATCCCAGATATTTGCAGCCCAAAAGGGCAGGCACGTTTCATATCCCAGGTATTTGCAGCCCCAAGGGCAGGCACGTTTCATATCCCAGGTATTTGCAGCCCCCAAGGGCAGGCACGTTTCATATCCCAGGTATTTGCAGCCCCCAAGGGCAGGCACGTTTCATATCCCAGGTATTTGCAGCCCCCAAGGGCAGGCACGTTTCATATCCCAGGTATTTGCAGCCCCAAGGGCAGGCACGTTTCATATCCCAGGTATTTGCAGCCCCCAAGGGCAGGCACGTTTCATATCCCAGGTATTTGCAGCCCCCAAGAAACGTTTCAAATCCCAGATATTTGCAGCCCAAAAGGGCAGGCACGTTTCATATCCCAGGTATTTGCAGCCCCAAGGGCAGGCACGTTTCATATCCCCAGGGCTCCCACCAAAATCTTAAAAAAAAGTAGGGAAATAGGGGATTTTTTAGGCTAGAAATAGGGTGAAATAGGCACCGAATTTTTTAAACTAGGGACCAAATAGGAACCAAAATGGAATCTATATTTGAATTTATATTTTCACAAAATGACAAAGTCACATATTTGTAAAAATATTTTATCATAAAACTGACTTAGTTTTTGCTTATTACATTACTACGTTTTATCTATCACAATTCTATCACACTTAACAATCAGTATTTTTTCGTTTTTCAACAAAATAAGAAATATAAATGTATAAATTGGACTTTGGGTTGAATATTATAAGCTGATGGCACAATAAACTAGGAATATGGTGATTTAGGGACCAAATCACAATTCTATGGTGGTTTAGGGACCTCAAAAAAAAGTAGGGGGTTTTAGGTATTTTAGGGACATGGTGGGAGCCCTGAAGTTATTATCACAATAATCATACACCGCCGCCTCCAAGGCATATATGTTCAAATAAACATAATTTGTTGCTGGGTGTTGAGTAATGCAGCTATCGCCATCCCTTACTCTATTCCAAATCTTTGGAACCTCTTGGCAACAAAGGCTCTCTTCAATAGAGTTCATCGGCTCGCATTTTCCACAAGAACACCTACATAGTAAAATTGCGTATATTACCAGTTAGCCACACCGTTACCTTGATCATTTTCACTGCTTACCATGTGTTGTTATTTAGCCTTTCATGGCCTTCTACTTCAATTGCAACATTTTCATCCTCTTGCACAGGTGGTGGAGGAGCATCAGGCTCAAATTGATAAGGCTGAGCACCGAGGGCAAGATTTCCTAAATTTCCTAAAATCCTAGGCCTAATAATTCCCCCATCCGGCTCTTCATCTTCAGAAACCGAATCACTAAATGCTATTGAATAATCTGACTCCTGATTTACTTCATTCTCTGAATCGCTGCTAGAGCTGAACGCCGCGGTTGCCATTTCTTAATAATTTTAACCACGAAAAATTGAAACAAACACCTTATATACAATCAGCTGTGATAACAAAAACTGTCAGTAGTACAAGGCGGTCTCCACAAGTCAATTTCTGACTTTATGTACCAAACAACAATAAATAAATAAGGAAATAAATAAATAAGGAAATAAATAAATAAATAAATAAATAAAGAATTAAGTAAATAAAGAAATAAATAAATACATAATTGCACAACGCTTAATTGAACAAGATAATTTTTTTCTTCGAAGTTTCAACACAATGACGTTTAGGAAATCCTACTCAATGAGATTGGTAAACAAAATCTAGAGATACGTTTCTAGGCTTAATTTTTTACAAGGGGAATAAGGGGGCATCATTATTTTAAGGTGTATCTCTAGGAAAGACATATATTCCAAGATCTATGTTCCCTCTACAGGTCTCCTCTAGAGGCCTAGCCAATTACGAATATGCATGTTAGTTACGTCACAAGGAAAATAAAATGGCCGACCATTTTCCCAACGCGATTTGAAATGAATAATGTTTAAATGAACTTTACGTAATAACTATTAGTGTTAGAGCAAAATGGTTGGTAAATTTGAATTCTCTATACATTCTTCTAAGTATTCTTATACAAATTAACGAAAATGTAAACGACGATTCTCTTCTAAATCGTTAATAAATTAGTCATAGTTAAATCAAAAACCGGAGCGAAGCGAACCCGCGGCGTTCTTTAACTTCTTTTTCATAATCATAATATTTATTTTGCATGAAATAATATGACACCCTAATAATATACTATTGAAAAGGATGGTAAAATTGTTAGGCTTAATATGTTAATAAATGTAAGAACTTAACCCTAAATAATACGTAGGAATGGAAGAGTGTGTAACATTAATTTTGATATTAGGTAAAGGGGTACAGTTATCGTGAAGCCCCCCCCCCCTGCATCCCCGAGCTTTTTGCCGCGCTTTTTGGATGCGTTTCTGTAATTGGTTGTTTGTTCGGTCACGCGACTTATGATCCTCTCCCAGCTTCCCAGGTTGATATCAACTGTAAGGGGTGAGTCCTTGACAAGTTGACATTTTTTCTTACTTGACACTTTTTATCAGGCCATGAGAATAGGTTAGCAAGAGTGCATGATTTTTTGTAAACTCTACCGACTTCGTTAAGGAACTGATCCTGCGAACTCTGTATGGTTTGTTAATTTGTAAGCCTAATTTTTGCGGGTTTATTTAGATAGTCCTGCGGGGCCTAGCCCCAGGTCTTCCGGGTGTAAGCATGTGCACCTGATGTGGCTGGGGTCACCAAAGGTTAAATTGTTTTTATCTAGTCAGGTATTTAAAAATAAGTTAGATGTTAAGGCTTAGCTATTTTGTTGTTTTTTTAAACGGCAAACTAGTATCACCCCTTTCAGGGGTCTCTTAGAGCTGCAAGTGAAATGTTGCAACTATTTTAATTTTAATAATTTGTCGTTTTAGTTTAATAGTTCAGTTCGAGTTTGGTTTTAGTTAAAGTTAGTTAATCGGTAAGTTTGCTAACCTTTTGGGAAATATGGGGATAAATTCAGGCTTGGACAATATTGATTATTTTACTGTGAACAGTGATTTAAATCATTTAACTCTAGTTACGTAGAGCACACAATCATGTCGGATCAGGAGAAGGATGATGTCAAGGTCGAACGTTACATATATTCTGAACTAAATCCTTACAATCAACTTAAAAGGGAAGCCAAAATCCTGCTGAAGGAGTTTAAGTACAAAGCCGCACTGGTCAAATTTCAACAAATGCAAGAAATTTGTCAATCAGACAAAGTTGACGGAAAGATATCCAAAATACAGGTATGTGTTTTTGAAATTCATAACCCGGGGACAATTTAACTTGAATAGCGTTCTTTATGGGTAGATCAGAGAGAGCCTAGCGGTACTTTTTTTAGTATGAAATCTTATAGTTTTGTACCAATCCTAATTAATCTTAGAACTTCGTTAAATATCTCGTTAAGTGAAAGTTTCGTTGGTCCAGGGCAGCTAGGGATTCCACGGACTGCTTTTGATAAGAATAAATGCGTCATTAGCTTATCCATTTTGAATTTCAAGTCCAGTAGACCTGAAACTCTGTGTATAATAGAGTAGTGGCACTCCATGTTAAATACCCATAGAGCTTAATACAGTCAAAGGCAAGTAGGTGCCATTACTCTATGGGCTAAGGCTAATTACATGGCACTCGGAGGTACATAAATGTATATGGTTCGGTTGCCACAGATCAGGGAATGCCAGGAAATTTATAAATAGGCCAAGTAGATCAGGGAATTTGATCAATGTCAAGGGACATTTTATTTTATCGGGGAAAATTTCTTGAGTTTATGAAAATTGCAACATCGGTGAATGTTTCAATGTTGCGTCGCTTGTCCTAGTGACTAAAGCTCCTATTAACTTATGGTAAAAGTAAGGGCAATTCATATTTGTTATGTAATTTAGTTCTAGCATTAGCGAATGTATAAGTTCATTGTACTTTGTACTTGTCATTTCTAAAGCGAGTATCGTCGGTGGTTATAGTTTAAACAAATGCCACTAGATGGCAGTCCCATAATCGAGGGGTTTAGTTGACTGGCTCCACTTAGCTTAGTAATGGCTAGTTTTAGCTCCGCCCTCGAGAATGACTTCTTTTATTGGTTGCTACCTTTGGTAAGGTAAAATTGGTGTGTAGAAGATTAGCCAGCGTGTTAGGGACGTCAAAGCATTTGACATTTGGATTATAAACTTGTCATTCTTGATTTTTATACAAATAAAAGTGAAAACTAAAATTGGTTTCGGGACTCCCTCCCCCAGAGGTCCTATAATTCCTATATTTTCAAAACTGTCCTATAAAATCCTATATATTTTTTTTTGCAAAACTCGTCAAAAAAACCTATATTTTTTTTCTAGATCAAAAAAGGCGGGATATAATTTTTCCGAAGAAAAATAAAATTTTTTAGTGTCCTATACAATCCTATAATTCCGGAAAAAAGTCCCATAAAATCCTATAATTCCGGAAAAAAGTCCCATAAAATCCTATATTTTCATAAAAATACATATAATTGCTATAAATATTTTCGAAATTCGGCTGGGGGACCCGTTGCGTTGTATCGTAGCTCGTACTTGACTAATAGTTAAAATGTTTAAAATTGTTTAACGCAGGATCACCTCTTAATGGAATCAGATTCTGAGTCGGATTCCGATATGCTCGAGCTCTCCGATGGATATCAAATCAGTCGAGAGTTCTACGACAAATTATATCCTTATCAGAAAGAAGGAATAGATTGGATGTGGTCTCTGCACAGAATGAAGAAAGGAGGAATTTTGGCTGACGATATGGGGTAAGATAACTCGGAAACTGCATTAACTAGGCCCTATGTATCCTATGTGGATTGTAATTCAACTATACCATAGCCGAGACTCGCTTTAAGTCTATTATTGGCAATTAATAATTCTCTCCGTCTCTAGTAGTGTATAGTCTTGAACCTTGTTTAGCGCGGCTTATAAAATCATATTTTCACCAAACACTTTCGTTGGATAGGGCAATGCGATACAAATGGTTTAAAGGGAATGGGAATCTTAGTTTGAAAAACCTCTGATTTATATAACAAAAGATAGAATTAATTTCTGTCAATTCAAAATATCAAGCTTTTAATTCTCCCATTTCTGGTTCTTTGGCTGCAAGATGCATTTGAAAATGGCTTCTTCGTATGAAATGATTTGAAAGCCTCTTTTTATGAAAGGCTAAAGCGTTTCCCCTTGGGTGACGTCACAGATATATTTTTCACGTGAGATGGCGCCACTCTCCGCTATCAGACCCAGAGTTTAGACTGGCGAGAAGCTCGAGACGCCGCGCTTTTTTCCCCAACTCACGTCATAGTGATGTCATCAAACGGGCGAACAAGCTCGACAAGACTAAATTATTGATATATCGAAACTGAGTTTTCGTGATTTTTCAATGGATTTTAAAAATAGAAACTTTGGTTCAATTATATTAAAAACTTGATATTTTGAAATAGAGACTTTAAAGTGTAACATAATACCACTTTCGTTTGAAGATATGATATGGAATTGTAAATTCGCATACCCTTTAAGAGGATACAGTCTCATCCCTCTTCTATTATCTCTTTCTGGTATTATATGCTTCTGTTCATGTTTATTGTTACGTTACTCATCATGAAGTTGAATTTAATTCTCAAAACGCGATTCAATATTTTTCTCTAAAAGTTAATTAACTGATCATTTTAATTTAACTTGGATATATTTCTTTATTTTCAGCATGGGCAAAACAGTCCAAGTTATCGCGTTTTTGTCTGGACTTTTTGACATGGGCAATATCAGATCTGTTCTTATCGTGATGCCATTTTCGCTTATCACCAACTGGCAAGATGAATTCAATAAATGGTATTGTTCTTAGGGTTGTTTTATTTTTGGTTTGTCGCCATCTAGTGAGAGACTTCTCAACTTTTATTTCATTCAATATATTTTTAAAAATGGTGCGTGGCGTTGAGCTTGTGTAATGTTAACCAGCTGTTGTCGGCTGCCTGGAATGAAGTTGACAAATCTCCACTGTCGTTACTTTTAATATTATTAAGCTCGGGGTTCGTACAAACCTGGGAAATAAATAGTTGACAAAAACCTCGGGGAAAATTCAGGAAATTTCGAATTTTTAGTAAAATTCAGGTAAATCGGGGAAATCAGCGTCAAACAGGGCCCGAGTAATTAAGCAAAAACGTAAACAAACAACCCCCTCCATAGGAATAGCGTTACACCCTATTTTGTAGGCTCGTAACTCTGTTCCTACTAGAGATACGGGGATGTCCTTTGATTATGTTATAACCTTATTTGCCCCCCATCCAACCGTAATAAAAACTTAGGCCTACTACAAAGAGGGGCCGAGTAATTAAGCAAAATGTTCGTGAACATTCCCTCCATAGGATTAACATTACACTATATTTTGGAGGCTCGTAACTCTGGTTCTACTAGAGATACGGGGGATGTCCTTCGATTATGTAATAGTCCCATGTGCCCCCCCCCCTCCTTCGTTAACATTTGCTCCATATACGGGAAAAACCTGGAAAATTTGTTTTCCAAAAGTTGTATGAACCCTGCATGAACGGAACTATTTTATCTTAATATTTTAACAATTGTAATTAACTTAATGTCCGAGAAAACATAAAAATATTCGGTGAGGAAATGGAGATTTCGTTTCGTTTGAACGCCAGATGGCGCTAAAAGCGCTCTAGTTTGTTTAAAGGGAGGGTGAAGAGCAAAATCGAGTGTTTTTCTTTTATCGATTCTTCTACTAATTACAAGACCAATCTGCATAGTAAAACAGGTTTAATTAAACTAGAATAATTTCGTTGATTTTGCTCTATAGGTGTCCAGGTCTGGGAGTTTATAGCTATCACGGAAATAACGCCAAGAAAAGAGAAAGTAATCTGCTCAAAGCGCAGAAAAAACAGGCTGTGCTCTTAATAAATTACGAACTTCTGGTCTCATCCGCTGACAAGCTTGCCAGATGCGATGGAAGACCATTTAAATGGGTAATTATAGTATTTCCCTAATTAGGAACCGTACAATATTATAGTCCATAGATCTATCTGTTGTGATGTCAGTGTGTAGCAAAAACATCGCGTAAAATACCCAGAAATTAATAAAATTAAAAATAATTTCAAATTGTGGCAACCCTACTGGAGGACTTTGTAGTTTGTACAAGCGCGTAACTGTGCTGACTCGTGATATTTATAAAATTTGATATGCTGATTTACATATACTATGTTAGAGTGCAATAATAAGAACTCCCATCAAAATGATATAAAGAATGGGTAGATTTTACTGATTCGACTAACATTTTTGTAGCACCCTTGGAGCGAAGGCCGCACTTTTTATTTATTTTCACGCGGATATTATTCCATAAAGACGGGTTTTTAAGTTTTTGGCCGCCATTTAGAAAGATGGCAACAAATCGAACCCGAAAGACCATTCAGCCCGTCTATAGCTTAAAGGAAAGCGGTGTACTAAATTTTTGCGAAATCGGTTGAAACGCGGCGCGGCATAGAGAAGATTTTTTACGTTTTTGGGCGCCATTTTTTAAGATGGCGGCGGATTGTGGGGGGGGGGGAAATCTGTTCTTAGTACGCGCCTACTACTTGCGAGTAACGTGCCTACAAATTTTCAGCCTTCTAGGGCAAGCGGTTTGGGCTGCGTCAGTCAGTCAGATTTATATAGATATAGATTTAAAACAAAATGTACGCTTCTTTGAAACTTGCTCGCGCCGTGTAATCTGAGAAGCCCTCCTTTAAACTGCCTAGCTGCATCATGTACTTTTTTCTATGACGTCAAGCTCTTCCCTGATTGGTTAGTTCGTGTAGGGGGTTGAGAGGGCGGTAGTTTGCCTTTTCAGTTTGCTTGTCTACAGCCAAAGGCAGGGAGTTGTTAATACGAAGTGGCTTTTTTGTTTTTATATCTATAAACTTTTGTTGTTTTCAAAAATACCTGAAATATTTTGAGGGGGAAAAAATGAAATTTTTCCGTTTAGGACTATATGATATTGGATGAAGGTCACAAGATCAAAAACCCAACGAAGACCACTGAAGCCGCTCATGAAATTATGGCCAAACACCGTTTAGTGTTAACTGGGACTCCCATACAAAATAACCTCCAGGTATCACTATGGTTTTAACGTGCTTGACGAATTTTGTAGTCTTGTCGTCTGATTTTAACATGGTTTTTTTTTCCAGGAACTATGGGCATTGTTCGAATTCTGCCACCAGGGGTCGTTACTGGGAACAAAAGCCACTTTCCAAAAGCAGTATGAATATCCCATTAACACTGTAAGTTTAACCCGTAACATCTGGACTACTTGCTACACTTTGATAAATGCTAAAAGCTATTCTTGGAATTGATGTGTTTGACACATTTTTATGATCAGAAAAAGCGGGGATGGCAGGGTTCATACAAACCTGTAAAAATCAGGGAAATAAATAGTTGACAAAAACCTCACTGAAATTTTAGTAAAATTCAGGGAAATTTGCTGTGTCAAACAGGGGCCGAGTAATTAAGCAAAATGTTCATAAACATAGCCCCCTCCATAGGCTTAACATTACACTAATCTTTGTAGGCTCATAACTCTGGTTCTACTAGAGATACGGGGATGTCCTTTTAGTATGTTATAGTCCTATTTCCCCTTATCCATCAATACTGTAAACTTGGGCTTTCGTCAAACAGGGACCGAGTAATTAAGCAAATTGTTCATAAACATAGCCCCCTCCATAGGATTAACATTGCACTACACTTTGGAGGCTCATAACTCTGGTTATATTAAGACTGCATGACATTAATCAGGGTTACCCTTTGATCTGTCAAACAAAGCGTTAACCAATGCTAAATATGGTCCGATATTATCAAGCGGCTTCTGATATAGGCCTAAAAATGGTCAGGGTATTGGTAAACATTTTGGCCATGTTAAGAACTTGAAATGTTGGGGATTTTCAGTCCGAAGATTTTGTATGAAACCTGAGGCAACGATAGTTGACTACCTTCTCTTTGGTTTTTATTTATGGACGTTGCCACGTGACAGGGAAAAACCTGGTCAAGTCCGGGAAGATTTGATTTTAGTGGCAATAATTTCTTAGGTTTAAAGCAAAGCGCGGGTCCAGTGGATCCCCTACAAGGCGACTTTCCTCCTGTACTCCCGTTTTGGCTTGGCAAAGGCTAGTGGGCGGGATTTATATGGGCACTTATAAATCCCGCCCACAAATGCCTCCTGCCTTCGCCAAGCCAAAACTGGAGTTCGTAAGGACAGTCAACTTGTAGGGGATCCACTGGACCCGCGCTTTGCTTTAATAAACTTGCAATGTTGCGCTTCTTCAGGGTTCGTGCAGAACCTGAATAAGTCAGGGCTTTCAAAGTTTTAATCCCCTAAAAAGTCGGGAATATGTCAGGGTCTTTGTTTGGTGTATGAAACCTTGATTGCTGCGTGCAATATGCTAAATATGGGCCGGGTGTAATTATGAAGTGGACTCTGGTAAACACCTACTTAAAATGGTTAGGGATATACTGGCAAAATATCATCAGGGATAAGCAAGCTGGGAAAGTCGGGGATTTTCAAAGATAAAAATTTCGTCCGAACCCGGTTCTTAGGTTTGGGAAACTTGCAATGCTGAATGTACCATCGTTGCACTTAGGTTTAGGTAGAGATGTGAAATTAACGTAATTTTTAAAAATTGTAATTTACCGTGTAAATTACCGAAACATTACCGGTAAATTACCTATTTAAATCTTGTAATAACAAAAACTACAGTAATTTAAGGTATTTTATACTTTGACAGGCTTATTACGTAATTTATCGTTAAATTACCATTTTAAAATTACGGTAAGATATAAATCGGTAGTTTACGCGGTATTTGGTAAATTATCGACTTAAATCTCTAGGTTTAGGAAACTTGCAGCAATGTTGCAGTTTGCACTAAATATGTTAAAAATCACATAATTTATAATATCAGACTTCTTTTGGCCTAAATCAATGGCTGGGAATTTGATCTGAAACTGCTATGAATTGCCGCTGATTGTTTGTAAATTTTTCTTGTTTGAATGATACAGGGTCGGGAAAAAGATGCGACAGCGGGCCAGAAAAAATATGGCAACAAAATTGCGGAAAATCTTCGCAAACTCATAGATCCCTATTTTTTGAGGCGAACCAAAGCGGAATATTTCAACCAAAATGAGAACGTGGACCCCAATGTGAAGAGGTATAGAATTATTGTAGGAAATTCAATGAATCCAGCGAAATTGTACCGTTTTGCTTTTTTTAGCATTAGTCTTCCCACTAAGAATGAGTTTGTACTTTGGGTTTTGCTCTCCGAGAAACAAATTGATATTTATCGAAGGTTTCTCGAATCCGAAGATGTACAAAGGGTAAGTGTTAAATTATAGTTCCTGTAAGAGATGTTTTCTATTTTATTGGAAAGAGCGTGTAATTTCGTTGATGTTTCAAAATGGAATCTTGTATGATACGAGCGACTAAACTTTCTTACTTACTGGACCCTACTCGTAAGGCCACTGTTCGAAGGTGAGGACGGAGGGATATGAATTCCTATTGGCCGACTTGTTCCATCTAATGTGTTCGTCCAATAGGGATTTATATCAGTGGTGTGCGAGTACTCGATAACATATTGAGATACTCGAGAATGGTTCGAGTAGCGTTTTAAGTTCTTAAATACTAGAATCCAATTGGGTGCTTATAACGTTGGCTGGCGATGAGCTCATGAGCAGAGTGGGGTGACGTAGCGGTTAGCGCTTTCGCCTCGCAGCAAGAGGATCCCGGACTGTGGCACCCGGTGAAAATCTGGGAACAAATCCTTCTGTGTAGAGTTTGCAAGGGTTTCTCCTTTCCATCAAAACTTGCAGAGGTAAACGCTAATAGCTAGTATAGGGCGCTGTCGGTAAGCTGTGGGGGCAGACGGGGCTAGCCCCCTGCACCCCTCTATGCATTGTAAAGGGACCCTGCACTTGTAAACAAGCCACAGGCTTAGTGTGGAAATCCCTTCATAGGCAAAGCTTAGATTATTATTATTATTAATCTAAATACTCGATACTAGAAAGAATTTTTGATACTCGGCTATATCCCTAAGTTGCCTTCTTCAGACAAAGGCCCAACTCGTAGTGTTCAGTAAGAAAACCTAGTTGCTTATATCGTAACTTTATCCATGGTCCCAATATAATTTTCTATTTTATACGCACTTCCCTATAAAAATTGCTTATTTTTAATTCCAAGTATAATTTCAAATTATTCTAGGTTTTGATGTCGACGAAATCACAGTTGGTACAACTTAACATTTTGAGGAAAATTTGCGATCATCCGAGACTCTTCTCTCGCAGTTGCTGCTCCAAACTTGATCTTAAATCGAGCTTCAAGTAACGTTTCTAAGAAAGACAGAGGGGGGCCTTAATTACCTTTATTTAACCTTGATTAATAATTACTATGGATAATTTAAATTAGGGATAAATGTTCTTATTAAAATTCCTTGACATCGGTTGAATAAACCTTTAGCTTTACCGATAACTGAATTTGTAGTAGAGGTGGCCCAATACCTGTTTACTACTCGATCAATACGAATATCGAATTGACTATTCGGTTAAAGCAACAGGCGGCTCCATTATCACCCCTAGCTTTCTAGCTAATCTTTTGGCCACGAGTCTTATAAAGGCAGGAACCAATCGGACCTAATGCACTAGGTCCCATTGGTTCCTGCCATTGGCTTAACTAGCCTTACTGAGCTTAGCCACTGTGTAGTAGGGAAGCCATCTTTAAGGGGCACCAACGGAACCACCTTTTTGCCACAAATTTAGGGTCATAAACTACCAGCAAGTGTCTAGGAAAATTTTAAGCAATACTCGGCGAACAACAAGGAGTGGTATTTTGAAATATAGGAGCTTTTTGCTGGGTATTGACTATTCGCGATTAATCCAGTAGTACAAAATTTACCAAGGCCCAGCTATTCGGTGTTCCGTTCGATTTGGAATAAACTATTCGATTCGGTATTTTATAAGAAAAATGTTTGGTATTCGGCAAGCAGTTCGATTCCCAAAAAAGTGGTATTCGCGTTCCACTTCATATTATTAGACTCTCAAATTTATCAGAAATGGATTTAATTTTAGAAGTAGGAATGGAGAACGGTTAGTCAGACCCTCCCTCCAACACGTAACGAAAAGTTTAAATTATCTTATTGGCTCACTTAAGCGCGTTTTGATGACGTTGCTGACGGGGACGGCCAAAAATACGTAATTCCTTTTTATCTCTGTCGCCATGACTTCCCGCCTCTTCTTTCATGCCGCCCCCCCCCCCGGTCCCATGGAAGGAGGTCAGGGACTTTGACGCGCGCCCACATTACTCTGTTCTCCATTCCTACTTGTAAAATTAAATCTATCCCTGGAAATACTTTTTAATACCTGGAAATGTTAATTCAATTTGAACGGATCTTAAAAATCGTTTTGCTTACTCGTAGTGAAATGGATGAAGATCCAAATGCGGACGCTGTTTCCATCAATATCGATCCTGAACTTCTCCTGAAAGAATCGGGTAAAATGGAGGTGCTCATTTTATTGTTGGAAAACTTGAAGGAGAACGGGCATCGCACCCTCGTTTTTTCAATGTCCAAGAAGATTTTAGATATCATTGAAAAAATCCTTAAAGTTAGGTAAGAGAAAAAGTAACGAGAAAGGCAATTTTAAGTTGCAAGACAACTTCAAATAAGTTTCGTGTTAACATATGTTATTTAATTGTCTTAGGAAGTGGAGGATATCTCGATTAGATGGGACAGTAACTAAAATAGAAGATCGACAAAGCCGTGTCCAAACATTCCAAAATGATCCCAGTATACCACTGATGTTGCTGACAACTACAGTAAGTTATTGACCTAAATCGAATCTTTGAATTTTGAAGCGGCGTGTGGTCCTATAATTGCTGCTATAAAATCCTATATTTTTGGACGTTCAATTTCGTGAAATTCCCTATATGGTCCTATGTGTTAGACTTAAAGTCTAACGTTGCAATGTAATTTTCTTGTGGATTACCAAAATGATTAATTTATATACCACTTCTCGTCTGGGATGACGTGTTCTAGTTTAAAAAGGCAATTGTTCAACTGCATTAATTCACAATTTAATTGTACTTTATTTACTATCCACATATCCACTAACAAATATTTCCACAAGTTCCTAAATTTAATTTCCAAAGCTCGATAGATTATGTTAACGCTAAAGTCCAACGGTATTCAATCGATATGTGAGAAGTAAATTTTATTCCTATAAGCTCATTTTTGTCCTATTAAATCCTATAAAGCAGTTTAGAAAAGCTATCCTATTATCTCGGTGACAATGACATCACTGAGAGGTATTACACTGGACGTGTCTGTCACCTCGTTCGCAGTTGGCAAATCGGAGTCAATGTATTACTGGTTTGCCTCGGGTCAGGGGAAACCTGTAAAGTCGGGGAATTTGATTTTAGTGGCTAAAATTTCCGTCGATAAGTCTTTATGGAAAGAGTAATGAAAGTGTCTTTACTCAGAGTGAACTCTAGAGCAATCCTTAAAAATACTGTCTAGAAATGTTTTTGTAAAGTAAATGCCTTTAAAAAATCCCTTGGACTGTTATTTTTATAGTTAAAATGTTTCTTAATCATTTTGGTGCTACAAATACATTGGGAAACTTCATGTAGATCGAGTTTATCTAATTATAAACACTTAAACCGTGCTGTAAACATTTACACTTTCGGCCTAAAAAGGTCGGGGAAAATCGCAGAAAAAGGTCAGAAAAAAACCCGGTAAAGTCAGGGAATTTGGTTCTGAAAATTCCGTGGCAACCCTGTAATTGTGTAGATAGTCCTTTTCTCGACTCGGAGAGATTTATTTTGGTTTCCCAACTTGTTAATATAATGAAGTCAGCATTCGACTGCCGACTTCCGGTGTAACTTTGCTGATAAATCACCTTGATTATTACGTTTCCAGGTTGGCGGAGTCGGTTTAACAATCACCGCTGCTGATAGGGTTGTCATTTACGATCCCTGTTGGAACCCGGCGACGGACGCGCAAGCTGTAGACAGAGCTTACAGGATTGGACAAACAAAACCGGTAGTCGTTTACCGCTTGATCACTTGCGGTACACTCGAAGAAAAGATCTACCAAAGACAGATCCATAAGGATTCAATCACGCGTCAAGTCGTCACCACGGGAGGGAACGACCATAGGTAACATTGAGAGCAGTTAGTTGGCGCTGGGGTCGGCTTCAAACCAATAAATTTCCCATTTTAAGATTGGCATTGTTTTAAGTGTGTTTGTTATGAAGCTGTCTTAAAATATAATTGTAAAGTTCATCAATAGGTGTCGTTGTTTTCAGATATTTCTCGAAAGAAGAAATGAAGGATTTGCTTCATTTGGACGATCCAAAATCGTCGCAAACTCAAAAACTATTACAGAAACTCCACGCGAAGAATCGCCGAACAACAGCCGATTTGGACGAGCACATTGACTTTCTGTTGTCGTTGAAAAAACACATTTTCAACATAAGCGACCATGATTTGATGTTCCAGGGGAATATAAAGGACGACAGTCCACAGCCCTTGTCACCAATTCCCGATCACATGGATGATCATTATATTCAACAAAGGGTAAGTCGAGCCTTATTTTTTTTTATTATTATATTCCAAAAGACCAAAACCCATGAATATCTTATACGTAAGTCGGCAAGTTTGTTTCAATGTTTTTCACTATGCATAAAGAACGCATCCAAACAATTAAAGTAACTAGTTAAAAATAGCTCTGTATATCCCCGTATTTCTAGTAGAACCAGAGTTGTGAGCCTCCAAAGTTGGGTGTAATGCTATTCCTATAGAGGGTCTGTTTATGAACGTTTTGCTTAATTACTCGGCCCCTATTTGTCGTAGTCCTAACTTTTTAGTATGGTTGGATGGGGGACAAATTGGACTATAACATATCCAAAGGACATCCCCGTATCTCTAGTAGAAACAGAGTTACGAGCCTGCAAAGTATAGTCTAATGCAATTCCTATGTAGGGTATGTTCACGAACCTTTTACTTAGTTACTCAGCCCCCGCTTGTCGGACTAGTGATTTAAAAAATAAAAATGAATATTTTAGTGTCCTATATAATCGTATAATTGTGGAAAACCGTCCTATAAATTCCTATATTTTCATGAAAAAATACCTGTAATTCCTATAAATATTTTCGAAACTCAGCGGGGGTCCGTGATTTAGCAAAATGCATGCTAAAAAGGAATCTAGGTAAAAAAATCCAAATAAATAAAATCTAGCCCTGAAAGTAAACAAAAATTGAAAGAAATAAAATCCAGATACTAAAAAAAGTAAGGGAAAAAAAATCCAAATTTTTTATTGTTCCATACTATTTTATCCAAAGCTAATATTATGCGAAATCGCTTTTAAAAAATTGGGAACGTCTCGCCATGGATAAAGAATGCGCGTGCGGAAATTTGTTTTCACGCTATAGGATCGGCAACTCCCTATCTCGAGCGACAGCTTATTCTGTATATACTCTGTTACAACATCGGTTGTCAGCACGTGCAAAGCTAGGTCTCTATGTAACCTAGCCTTGCGCGTGCTGACAAGAGACAAAAAACTTCAGGATCTTCAGGATTTAAAATCAGTTTGAAATGAGAGCGTTTAACTTGCCTCTGAGCCTACGAAATAATTATTTCTTATTAGTTATTTTATGGGGGGGGGGGAATCTCGTATGAATACTGTCATAAGTTAATGAGATATGTTCCATATGGATCGAACCACATGGAGAATTGACTACCCTCGGTTAATTTTGTAGTCCATCTACGTATGCTAAGCCTTCGACAAGGCCTCACCAGGCGTCGCTTTACGAGAATCTATGAAGTTACACCAACGTTAAAGGCTTTCATTAACCTCTTCATTGCCTAATTACCAGTCTGGGAAATAAAACAAGTCCTTGTTACCAGTGACCCCCCCCCCTAGTGTCCTAAATAATAAACTGGTCTCCTGACTGGTCCCCGCCTTTGTTCTCCTATAGATTTGCAATTAATAAACTGGTCCCGAGGACCAGTTAGTCCAAGCAATTAATAAAATTGTTTTGGACCGGAGGAAGTGTGCTATTTTCCAGCAGCTTTACCAACGTCAAAGGCTTTCATTAACCTCTTCATTGCCTAATTACATTCTGTTATTTATATTTGTCTTTGGCATGAAGCAATATTCGAGATTTAATAATAAGCCACTTTGGTTTTTCAGAGAGCAAAACCAAGCACCCCCAAAAAACAAGTGGAGTTTCTTCAAACGTAAGAATTAAGTTTATTCGGTAATATTGAATAACAGTTGAGAAACAATTTTATTCTATCATTTATAGTCCTAGAAATGCAACGCCTCTCCAGGCTAGTGATGAAATTTTGTGTCACAATGAATCGGGTTCCATCGTAATCAACGATATGGACAACGATGAATTAATTCCCACCCCAATCGACGATACATTTGAAGGCATCGAAGAATCCGAGCCGTCAACATCTTTCTTTGGTGGAAGTACTAGAAGGAAATCCCTTTGTACAAGACCATTAAGAGTAGAATCTGACGATTCTGAAGAAGAGAAAATAGATGGAAATTCCAATCACGAGGATTCTGATAGGGTGCTTTATTTGTCGGAAAGCGAATAGCAAAATGTTTGCCTTATAAAAATTATATTTGTTTTAAAGTTAATTTTACAATGTGTTTTATGTTTATAAATAAATAAATTTATTTAATAGTTGTCAAGAAAGAGGAAGTATTTGTTGTTAAGCACATAACTCAATTAATATTTGTGCGATGGGTCCGACATCCCAAAAAAAAAAAGCGTATGGTATTCGTGATTTCGAGGAAAATTTCACGATTTCGTGATTTCGTCAAAAACGCAGATTCTGTATATAGCCATAATTTTTTCTATTTTCCACAATTGTTCGTGATTTCGTCAAAAATTTCGGGATTTATTTTTTGATTTCGGGAGTTTTTATTTGATTTCGCCAAAGATTTCGGGATTTTGTGTGAAAGATTTTGCGAGAAGCGTACGGGATTTTGTGTAAATGTTGCACCCCTTGTATTTGTGTCTCATAAATAATACAGTTCCGTTTAAAGTTAATTATTTTAACCGTGTGTTCTTAAATGTTTATACGTATAAAAAATATAGCGACCAATGGAGATCCTGACAATGACGTAAAGATCCTAAAACCCAATTGATTCTGACCAATATGAATGTAAATAAACAACAAGAAAATCAACGAGTCCCAAGAAGGCTTTAGCTTTACTCGTCTTGATTCTAGCCTGCAAATTAAACATGAATAAACTGGTACCATGGACGAACCAATACTGATGGACGGATGGCAGAGGGAGAAAGTTGAAAAATACTTGTTAATTCGCCTTCTAGCGGCAGATAGTAGCAAACCGGATAATGGGGGCATAAGGGGGAATCAACGTTCTAAAGAGGGAAGCAGATAACGTCTCACTTTGTCTAGATGGCGCTAGCTCTTTCCAGCCAGTTTTTTTGGGGCTGAAAAGGGGGAAGTAAGCTTAATGTTGGTTGTTTAGTCGCTTAGTATGGGGCTCTATGGGCTCCCATCGGTCCTTCAGTATTGCTTACTCCATGCTGGTACCGAGGACCAGTAACCCCCAGCGCCAACAATATGAAACTGGTTTTTGGGACCAGTAACCCTATCCCTAATTTTTTTACAAATCCTTTTTTGCAATATTCAAATTTAATTGTAGCACAGCCCACTCGATCACTCTTTCGCTTCATGGCCTATAGAAGCCCGTCCAATTGGCCCAAAACCATAAGTCTATTATGTAAGGTCCCCATAAGTATGAGTCCCCAATTAGGTCCTATACTACCGGCATTGTACTCGTATTAACATTTTGAAAATTTGGCCGGTACGATAAAAGCGCCATCTATAATTCCTAGGCTGTTTGCTTATACCGGAAGTTAGGATAGGACTCAACTTTTTCACTAATTGGGGAATGGCGGTGGGTACCGTTTACATGATTCTACCTCTTAATGTGTGCACTTCTTCATTTAAATACTACTTTAGTTTAGGCTAATACCTCCCAGCTCTATTCCTGGCCGCCGCCATTTTTAAACCTGCCTACGATTCAATCTTCGAGATTAAGACATGCGCAATACGAAATTCGATTACGTCAGCTTCGCTTTGTGGTACCTCCAGAGTCCGACAGGGGGCGATGAAATTTCCTTACCTGCTTCCTTCATTAGGGGCATTTGCTAATGACTTAAATTGACTTTGTTTTTGACTTATGGGGACCTTGCAATTTAATTTGGGGAGAGGTATATTTAAGAGTTTTTAATGATCGTGCACAGTTTCGAAGTTTTAAAACAAATGTCTTTTCCCACAAATTCCCTAAGTTGTGACTATCCACAAACAAAATTTTAATGAATTTTTATGAAAAGAACTATTTGTTTGGAAACTTTGTACTCTAATTTAAAACCCATCAATATTCCTCTCACTAAAATTTCAAGAGATTCGAACAGAAACCGAAGAAAACGCATTTAAACCGTTTAATTATTGCTAATTTCCGTTTTAATTTTCTTTTTACGGAGGGGTATGAAAGAAGAGGCGGGTCATAGCGACAGAGGTAAAAAAATTACATATTTTTCGCCGTCCCCGTCAGCATCGTCATCAAAACGTAATTTAAGCGAGCCAGTAAGATAATTAAAACGTTTCGTTAGGTGTTGGAGGGAGGGGCTCTTTACTGGGCTATGAGTCTCCATTCCTACTTCTAAAATTAAATCTATCCCTGCTTTTACATAGGAAAACGATTGTTTGGACTCTGGAGGGGCTTGTATAGCGCGTGAATCCAAAGCTTGATCGAGTGGGCTGTGGTTGTAGCAAAGATGGCCGAAGGAGAAAATGATAACCAGTCAAGGATAGTAATGTATATACATGGAGCAGAAATGTAAAATAGCTTGAATTTTCAAGGTCGTCCCCTTCAATTTTCATAAAAATTCTCAATCAATAAGGACCAGTAACCCCCGGCATATTTAATAAAAAACTGGTCCGAGGAATTAAAAATTGGTTTTGGGCCTGTGTTATTTCCAGGACTGACCAGTCACTGTAACTGCTCACTAGCAGTCATTCAAGCTCAAGCACAAGTGGATTGAACGTTTGGGAAAAAGTTCTCAGGTACTTTGCACTATAGAAGCCCGTCCAAACAATTTTTTTTCATATCAGGAATTCTAGGCTATTTCGCTCGAAAAATCAAAGGAGTCAGCCTTTAACATGGCCGTCTATGGGACGAACACCGTTTTTTGCATTGAGTTGAGAAAATTACTAATTTTCTCAACTCAATGGTACCTACAAGTACCCACAAGTACCCACAAGTACCCACAAGTACCCACAAGTACCCACAAGTACCCACAAGTACCTACAAGTACCCACAAGTACCTACAAGCACCCACAAGTACCCACAAGCACCCACAAGTACCTACAAGCACCCACAAGTACCCGCAAGTACCCACAAGTACCTACAAGTACCCACAAGTACCTACAAGCACCCACAAGTACCCACAAGCACCCACAAGTACCTACAAGCACCCACAAGTACCCACAAGTACCCACAAGCACCCACAAGTACCTACAAGCACCCGCAAGTACCCACAAGCACCCACAAGTACCTACAAGCACCCACAAGTACCTACAAGCACCCACAAGTACCCACAAGCACCCACAAGTACCTACAAGCACCCACAAGTACCTACAAGCACGCACAAGCACCTACAAGCACCCACAAGTACCTACAAGCACCCACAAGCACCTACAAGCACCCACAAGCACCTACAAGCACCCACAAGTACCTACAAGCACCCACAAGTACCTACAAGCACCCACAAGCACCTACAAGCACCCACAAGTACCTACAAGCACCTACAAGCACCCACAAGCACCTACAAGCACCCACAAGCACCTACAAGCACCTACAAGCACCTACAAGCACCTACAAGCACCCACAAGTACCTACAAGCACCCACAAGCACCTACAAGCACCCACAAGCACCCACAAGTACCTACAAGCACCCACAAGTACCTACAAGCACCCACAAGTACCCACAAGCACCCACAAGTACCTACAAGCACCCACAAGTACCCACAAGCACCCACAAGTACCCACAAGCACCCACTAGTACCCACAAGTACCTAAAAGCACCCACAAGTACCTACAAGCACCCACAAGTACCTACAAACACCCACAAGTACCTACAAGCACCCACAAGTACCTACAAACACCCACAAGCACCCACAAGTACCTACAAACACCCACAACTACCCACAAGCACCCACAAGTACCCACAAGTACCTACAAGCACCCACAAGCACCTACAAGTACCCACAAGCACCCACAAGTACCCACAAGTACCCACAAGCACCCACAAGTACCTACAAGCACCCGCAAGTACCCACAAGCACCCACAAGTACCTACAAGCACCCACAAGTACCTACAAACACCCACAAGCACCCACAAGTACCTACAAGCACCCACAAGTACCTACAAGCACCCACAAGCACCTACAAGCACCCACAAGTACCTACAAGCACCCACAAGCACCTACAAGCACCCACAAGCACCTACAAGCACCCACAAGCACCCACAAGTACCTACAAGCACCCACAAGTACCTACAAGCACCCACAAGCACCCACAAGTACCTACAAGCACCTACAAGCACCCACAAGCACCTACAAGCACCCACAAGTACCTACAAGCACCCACAAGCACCTACAAGCACCCACAAGTACCTACAAGCACCCACAAGTACCTACAAGCACCCACAAGTACCCACAAGTACCTACAAGCACCCACAAGTACCTACAAGCACCCACAAGCACCTACAAGCACCCACAAGCACCCACAAGTACCTACAAGCACCCACAAGTACCCACAAGCACCCACAAGTACCCACAAGTACCTACAAGCACCCACAAGTACCTACAAGTACCCACAAGTACCTACAAGCACCCACAAGTACCTACAAGCACCCACAAGTACCTACAAGCACCCACAAGTACCTACAAGTACTCACAAGCACCCACAAGTACCCACAAGTACCCGCAAGTACCCACAAGCACCCACAAGTACCCACAAGCACCTACAAGCACCTACAAGCACCCACAAGTACCTACAAGCACCCACAAGTACCTACAAGCACCCACAAGTACCTACAAGCACCCACAAGTACCTACAAGCACCCACAAGCACCCACGAGTACCTACAAGCACCCACAAGTACCCACAAGTACCTACAAGTACCTGCAAGTACCTACAAGTACCCACAAGTACCCACAAGTACCCACAAGTACCTACAAGTACCCACAAGTACCTACAAGTACCCACAAGTACCTACAAGTACCCACAAGTACCCACAAGTACCCACAAGTACCTACAAGTACCCACAAGTACCTACAAGTACCCACAAGTACCTACAAGCACCCACAAGTACCTACAAGCACCCACAAGTACCTACAAGCACCCACAAGTACCTACAAGTACCCACAAGTACCCGCAAGTACCCACAAGTACCCACAAGTACCTACAAGCACCAACAAGCACCTACAATTTAGCTTAATTAACAGCAGTCGGTAATCTAGCTTAATTAACAGCAGTCGGTAATCTAGCTTAATTAACAGCAGTCGGTAATCTAGCTTAATTAACAGCAGTCGGAAATCTAGCTTAATTAAGAGCAGTCGGTAATCTAGCTTAATTACCAGCAGTCGGTAATCTAGCTTAATTACCATTAGTCGGTAATATTGTTAAATCACCTTCTTTGCTGTCCCAAAGGCAGTTGGTTACATAATTTATTAGTGTGGGGGACCTTTTCCAACTTAACTTGTTAGCTTACACAAAGCTGGGTCCCCTTGTTTTTCAATCACCACGAAATTTGAACCAAATAGCTTTAAAAGTGCTAACAACATAAACCGACTCTTTACACTGCTTAAATATCGCAGATTGGGGTAGTTTTTAAAATTTAAAATTAAACATACTTAAAATTAATTTTTCTTAATAACAAGAAAAATGGTCCTAGATTATAGTTTAAAGTTTAATTTAAGACCGTTCCCAAAACTAACCAACGTATAGTTTTTCTAAATCACGGGGAACCGTTTTGTTTTTTTCGAAAAATTTTCCATGTTATTTCTATGGGAAAAATTCCTGTTTTCTTTTCTTTTCCTGGCGATTGTCCCATAGAGAAACGCGAAAAAGTACAAAGTCCCACCCCTAGTTGTTCTACCCACACAAATGTGGATTTATCTATTGATGTAGTAATGCCACAACGTAAAATCGTACATAAATCGGGTTTTAGTAGCGGTGAATTGATCCAATCATTTGTTGAGCCTGCTGAGTCTACTTTGCCTAGTTATGACAAAGAGACTTCACTAAGAAAGCATTCAATTAAAATTAAGAATCCCACAATTGAAAATTGTAAAACTAAGAACAAATATATACAAGTGTATAACTGTGGCAGAAGTATAGGTGTGCAAACTTGTAGAAAATCACGAAGTATAGGTATCATAATCTTTGAAATCTGAATTGGCGAATGAGTTTTAATTTGTCCTCATTTGATAGGCTGTCAAACCCCCCAAGATGTGAAGGTAGATATTGGGATTCAAACAGAAGCAGAACATCTTAGTTCTACTATGATAGAACAAGATGATGATGGATCTGACATAATTGATGTCAGTGAAACTATTGGCCCCTTGGATACAAGTTTCACACCTTCAACTCTTGGCTTGGGAGATACAAGTATCATTGAGTATGGTTTGCATGTTAAACACATTCAAAGAACTTTACACATTTAAGTCTTAATGCTATTCACTTATTACAAATAGTTTCTCAGACCACTTGGATCCTGTTGATGATGTAGTATCTGAACCGAAATATATAATTTTTCAATCAGCGCTATTACTGTTGTTCAAATATTGCTTTACCTGTTTGGCACCGTGCACTCAAACCTTATCTGTTATTGGATCCCTGATTACTGTTAGAGCTGTTTGTGAAAATAAGCACACATTTATTTGGCAAAGCCAGCCCAAAATAACTCGAAAACCACTGGGCAATCTCTTAATTGCGGGAGCTATTCTTTTCGCGGGATTAAACCCCTCCAAAGTTTTGAGAATGTTTAGGTCAATTGGTATAGTCATGATTGGCAAAAGGGCCTATTGCAAACTCCAAAAAGCTTATCTTGTTCCCTCAATAAGAGAGGTAAGTATTAATTTTTTAATTCAGAGTTGTCACAAGATTTTGAGATTCAAATTCCATGACTTTAACTCACCTGTGGCAACCATGTTATTAAATTTACCAGTCCCTCGTTTAAATTTCAAAAAAATTTTTCCAACTAAAGGCATGGGTACGACAGCAAGACGAGTTATTAACGGCATTAGAAGGTAAGACTATAAAAATTGGTGGAGACGGAAGGTGTGATTCACCCGGTTACTCTGCGTTGTATGGGAGTTACTGTTTTATGGAAAGCACCACCAATAAAATAATACATCTAGAATTGGTCCAGGTAAAGTCTAAATTTATTTAAAAGTCCGGCAGTGGTTACATTTAAATACCATATTATTTACTTTTATAGTCTAGCGAAGTTAGTAGCAGTCAAGCCATGGAATTGGAAGGTTTACGGAGGGGCTTGCGTTACTTATCAGTGAGTGATGTCACGGTAGGAACTCTTGTAACTGACCGACATAAGAGTATTCGCCGTTTCATGAGAGAGGAACACCCTGCCGTAAAGCATTTATTTGATTGCTGGCATCTTGCGAAAGGTATATAGCACTTTAAACCTTATTTAGCAAATCATAATAAATTTTAATTATTTGTTTTTAGGAGTTAAAACAAAAATTGAGGCTGCCGGGAAGGCCAAAAAATGTGAAATACTCCTAAAATGGAAGCGCAGTATTGTTAATCACGTTTATTGGTGCGCAGTATCAAGTAACGGAAATGGGGAGTTAGCGAGGGACAAATGGCTTTCCGTGCTACGTCATGTTACCAATAAACATAGTGGTCATGATGGATTGTTTGAAAGGTGTGCACATGATGACATTACCTCACCCAAAGACTGGCTTGAAGAATGTAATTCAATAACATAAATGCACTATATTATATGATATTTACTTGGGTCTAATAATAATCATTTTAGCATCAGAAGCGTATAATAAGTTGGCCTATATTGTCAAACTTGCCAGCCGTGATATAATTCAGCTATCACCCATTGTTCAAACTTCAAATGTTGAAGCGTACCACAGTGTAGTATTGCACTTTGCAAGCAAAAGTGTGTATTACCCTTACATAATAATGGAGGCTAGGTAAATTCAACATACATTTCATAGTTATGTAAAACTCTAATTTGTTTTATGTGGTTTTCCAGATTGACCCTTTCCGTTTTACATTTTAATGAAAATTCGAACAAACTCCAAGCTCGTAAAGCCGATGGTACTTTACGCTATAGCGTTTCATTTCCTAAATCTAAACAAGGAGAATATAGTGTCAAACCTATTAGGGAGCCATCTACATATGGTAATTCTAATTATATAAAAGTTAAATTAAAAATAAGTCTAGTTATTGAAATGTAAACAATTTTTTAGACTACGTAAAAAATCTCTTTGGGATAGTACTTGAAAGAGCGGAACTTACTATGGCTGACGCAATAGATTTATACGAAAGAGAATTAGATCCGCCTACAATCCCACAACCACTAAGTGCAAAGTATGTTCATCCTGACAAGTCGGATGCAATTGAAACATACATGCAGAAGAAACGATTCAAATCAACTTGAAATAAAATTTTTTTTTAATTACAATGAATACTGCAGTTTATTTATCAAGCTCTATCATGGCTAATATCTAGGAAAAATAGTTGTGCATATTTTATCCTCATATAAAGGCCCATAATAATTTCGTCTGTCACATCTATCTTTCCTCGCAAATTTTTATGAATGAAATTTTGAAATGTTATTTAAAAATCCTGAAAATTCTTCTGATGTGAAGATTCTTTTAATTGGTCAGCTTTGGTGTTGACTGTTGTAGCATATTCTGAATCCATCATGTAAATTTCCGATAGCCAATATGTGTTCTAAAAGTAATATAAAGGACTATGAAGGATAAAATTTATCAAGTTTATAATAATTATAAATAAATTGCAATTAAATATGATGACTGATTAAATAAACAAATTGTGAGACATTTTAATTAGTCAGTTATCAACTTATCACGTTGTTCTCTCCGTAAATTTCTTTAATATATTAATTATTGTAATTTATTTATAATTATTCGTCAAATCGTGGATAGCGAAATCCGGAATATTCTTCTGATGGAAAGGATCTTCTGATTGTGGTTAAGACGCAGCTTGGAATAGGTCGTCTTTGACGTCGCCCTAGCCTTTTATGAATCCACCTGGTAAATTTCCGATAGGCAATATAGCGGTATGTTCTAAATGTAAGAATAATTTTAATCAAATGTGACTCTAAAAATTAATAATATTATATAATATACTATTACTTGTGAATTGTGGCATCATTTGGGATAACAAAGTTACAGGGCTCCCACCAAAATCTTAAAAAAAAGTAGGGAAATAGGGGATTTTTTAGGCTAGAAATAGGGTGAAATAGGCACCGAATTTTTTAAACTAGGGACCAAATAGGAACCAAAATGGAATCTATATTTGAATTTATATTTTCACAAAATGACAAAGTCACATATTTGTAAAAATATTTTATCATAAAACTGACTTAGTTTTTGCTTATTACATTACTACGTTTTATCTATCACAATTCTATCACACTTAACAATCAGTATTTTTTCGTTTTTCAACAAAATAAGAAATATAAATGTATAAATTGGACTTTGGGTTGAATATTATAAGCTGATGGCACAATAAACTAGGAATATGGTGATTTAGGGACCAAATCACAATTCTATGGTGGTTTAGGGACCTCAAAAAAAAGTAGGGGGTTTTAGGTATTTTAGGGACATGGTGGGAGCCCTGTATCCCAGGTATTTGCAGCCCCCAAGGGCTGGCATGTTTCATATCCCAGATATTTGCAGCCACCAAGGGCAGTCACGTTTCATATCCCAGATATTTGCAGCCCCCAAGGGCACGTTTCAAATCCCAGATATTTGCAGCCCCCAAGGGCACGTTTCAAATCCCAGATATTTGCAGCCCCCAAGAAACGTTTCAAATCCCAGATATTTGCAGCCCCCAAGGGCACGTTTCAAATCCCAGATATTTGCAGCCCCCAAGGGCACGTTTCAAATCCCAGATATTTGCAGCCCCCAAGAAACGTTTCAAATCCCAGATATTTGCAGCCCCCAAGGAACGTTTCAAATCCCAGATATTTGCAGCCCCCAAGGGCACGTTTCAAATCCCAGATATTTGCAGCCCCCAAGGGCACGTTTCAAATCCCAGATATTTACTTTTTTAAAACCGATTTTGAATCAAAGATATTTCTATTATTTCCAATTCGAGATATATCTAAACCAGATTAAATTCCTATTTATTTGCAATATCAAAATCTATTCAAATCCTTTTATCTCAAACATGTCTACTCATAATAAACATTGCCATGAAACAAAGATTTCAAACCGCTATTTATATTTTTCAAACAAATTGGAATGGAGAAGTTACGTCTGGCGTGGCTTACAAGGCCAAGCCTACCGTACCACGATATTGAAATATTTAAAATACATTGAGCATTAATAGTACAAGTTCTTACGAAGATACTTTGCTTATTTCACTGCCTCCTATTCGTTCTACAGTAGTCAGTTTGTTTACACATAATGTTGAATTGTTTAAACTTCCATCGACATCAGCGAGAAACAAAGGTTTCTGTGTTCTAACTAAGAAAGCCGTATTTACGTTCCGAGAGCGCATTAAGGCTTCTCAGAGAAGTCCGCACTTCTCTCGGAACTTCATACTTTTAATTTAATCAACTTGAAGTCACTTTCATTACAATATAATCTAATTTCAACCCGTGTTAAGCGGCCCGGTGACAATGGAGTACCACCGTGCCGCGCGGTCTTCATAGCAATGGAAACGAAGAAATTATTGCTGAGTAACGTAGAGAGACTAGAGCGAGAGAGAGAGAGGCGAGAGGGGAAAACCGTGGAATGGCGATTCGTCAGCGTGCTTGCCAAAGCAGGGGTATTTTAGAAGGGACAAGACACATTACCTAGAAAAGCATTACACTTCTCGTCTCCCGTGCAGGGTAGGAAATAAGACAGGTTTACAAGTCCAAAACAAGTTTATTTATTCCAAAACTTGGGGTCAGTGGTCCCAGAGACCACTTTATTAATTATGGTTTTTGTAAAAAATAGACGGTGGGACCAGTTTATTAATTCGGGGTTCATTATTAGTATTTTTCTAGCTCAACACATTTTCTTCTAATTCTACTCATAAGTAGTTAGTACTCCTTGGCTACAACTTCCCTACAAAAGTTTTGCAGTCTATTGACTATTGATCTTGTCTAGCGTGTATACTCTAGACTGAGTCTCTTGTAGTCGACAGTCTTGATCATAGCCAGTACTAGTTGTCAGTAGTCGTATCAGTATTAGTAATATACCAAATACCTCGTAAATTACCGTTTTATATCATACCGTAATTTTACAATGGTAATTTACCGGTAAGTGGTAAATTACCAAACATTTTTACTACGCATTAAATGTTCATTTTACTCTTAAATGATCAATTATTTCTGTGTTTACTTCCAAAATGACTCACCAGGTGCTATTCGCTAGCCAGTACCAGGGTACGTTCAGTAACCCTCTTTGATGACAGCGCTTACTAAGCGATGCCAGATTTTCACTACTGTACGCTTTTTCGCGTTTCCGGTTTTGACGTCATGATGCTCAGCGCTTGCTCATCAGAAAAACCATCTAATCGATATGGTTTTTTTGATGGCGTGACGTAGTGCGTGACTGTTGTTGGCGCGGGATTTAAAAATTAAATTCCAATAATGCTATTTCAACAGTAATTGTATTAGTTTTCTTTACAAAAATACTTCTACCATTCAAATGGACATAATTTTCTTAAACAATTTCATTATTTGCGAGTTCGTTAATAGTGGACAAGAACCATTTGCGCTTCGTAACGTTTTGAGGGCCAGTAAGACATTTCCCCAACCCCATTTTCGAAAACAGCGCTAACTTCAAAATGTGACTTTTCCGTTCAACAACCTTTTACGTCACTGTGACGTCTCGAGCCCATCAACCAAACATCAAGAAAACAGCGATTTCTTTGAGATTTTCGTTACTGAACGTACCCCCAGTGTGGAAAATAAGGCGGGGGCACAGGGCAAATGACCAGTTTAAAAATTGCCTGGACCAGTTTAAAAATTAAATCGGAGGGGGGGTCAGTGGTCCACGGGAACACTAAGAAAACTCATGGGTAACCAGAGTTCAGACATTAAAACTCTAACATTTTCATTATCCTCTTCTTTAGTTTAGCAGACGACGTGCCCTGGCCAGTGGTCCTGGACCAGTTTATTTATTCCAGATTAGGGGGGTCGCTGTCCTAATGTCCAGTTTAAAAAAATCCTTATTTCCCACACTGTTACAATGTAAAGGTTCTATTATCCCCTCTGACACTTATTTACCTCGAAAAGCCGTAGCCGAAGCTCGAAGTCATTTAGAATATTTTAGCAGACGACGTATAGGATGAATTCTCCTATTTCTTAGGTTTTGGTGTAATTCGGGAATATGTTAGTAGTTTTGGGGTAATATAGTGTTCCCCCGTTTGCCGTGAAAGGCTGGAGAAGCTGGGTAAACGTAATCCGTGACTTGTAAATGATACTCCTTAAGTTTAACTGTAGGTTTTGTGGTTTTAAATAGCGCTGTTATAATTTTGTTACAATTTTAAACATGGAGCCAAGTTTTATTATTGTTATTCGTACAGTTTCAAAGTGAGATATAAATAGCCCATATTCCTCCACTTACTCATCTTTTCCAATGGGAAAGGAAAAGAACCAAGGCTTAATGATAATAAGCTGCGTTAATTAATTTATAATTAATAACGCGTCATTCAGGAATCGAGGAACCTTAGGGTAAGTCTTCTTAATTAAAATGTTTATCATTAGGATTTTAATTAAGTTTTCTACACTAATTTGGTTAATAAACTACCATTTGGACTATAGAGTAGTGGCACTCCATGTTAACTACCCATAGAGCTTAATACAGTCAAAGGCAAGTAGGTGCCATTACTCTATTTGACCTTTAATTATTTCTACATTAAAGTGATTATGATTGTGAGTGTTCTTTTAAGCCTAACTAAGATTATGAAACGCAAGAAAAGTCCATTGCTGCATCGTAAAAGCGGGGGTGGATCGGGGCCAGGAAGCGATGGTAGTAGAACGCCCAAACAGAGCACACCTCCGACCTCAAGTTCTTCTTTACTTGTAGTACCCAACAGTTCCGTGGTCTCGTCTTCGGGTACGCCCGCGCAAAGTCACGCCAACGCTGCTGTTCCCGCTGAAGAATATTTTAGTAGCGAGGAATTGACCGATTGGGTAAGAAGCCCCCCCCCCCATTCAATTCAATTCACTCTTAATTTGGTATTAATGACATCACGAACCCTCCTTTGTACTTATTATTACCGAATTATTTAACTGGTCCGGAAAATAGAGACATTTTGACCAATAGAAGGCGCCTTAAGATTTGTGGGTGCGGTTGAAATATAAGCAGACGACGTTTCTCAATGAAATATAATTACATTGATCCGTTTTTGATATTAGAGCTGGTTTTCATACAAAATTAACCCCCGTTCGTTTACAGAGCCGCAATTTGTGCCTAGAAAAGATATTTTGGCCCGATTCAGACGTAATTGGTCGATATTTTTGAGAGTGTTAAGGGCCTTTTATTCTCCTTAAGTTTCCCGTGCTCGTTACCTACGGGTTTTTGTACTGGCAGTCTGGGATGTTAGAGTATTTTTGAAACTAGCCCTTGGGACCAGTGACCCCCCGCCCCTCTAGTGTTCAAAATAATAAACTGGTCCCTGCTTTGGTTCTGGTTCTATAGATTTGCAATTGATAAAGTGGTCCCAAGGACCAGTAACCCCCACCTCTTGAATATAAAAAGTAGTCCGGCTCGGGCTGGCTCACGAAATTTTCACTTTCTAAAGTAATCTAAACTCGGGCTCAAATTTGATTATTTAAATAACGGGTCTCAGCTCAGGCTCGGGCTCATCGTTATAATAAGTTTGAGCTCAGCTCGGACTCAAATTTGATAGTTTTGTAAGGGCTCCCTTTATGAAAGGCTACCTGTGTTATATTTGCAGAGTAAGGACTTAACGTCGGGGAAATAATCACGCATGGTTGATCTCTGCCTTCTCTAATACTAGGCCTTGCGATAGGAATAAAAGGGGGGTGGCATTTAGGATTTCACAAATGGCGCTAGATGTCGCTTTTCTGAGGTTTTAAACTGGCGGCAAATTCAAAACTATGGGAAATTGTTAGCAACGACGAAGTGTAATCTGCTAAGTTCGGCTCGAAAAAGAAAGCAGAAAACCCGGTCAATAAACCGGTTCATGATGCTGAACGGTTTCCGGGTTCGAAAAATACTAGTTTAAATTTGGTGTTCGTTTTGACACGTGTCAATGGCGTCTGCATGGAAATTTGAACCTATCACAGCCCTTAAGTTTTTCCCATAAACTGCCACTGCCAATGAAATGCCTTAAGTTTGATTTGGATTGACCAATGAGCGAGCTTAGGAGAGGTAGGAGGATATTTCTTTGGCAGCTGAATTCGGACACAGACATTATAAACTCCAATATTTTAATTACCCACTTCTCTAGTTTAGCAGACGATGTGCCCTGGTCAATGGTCATGGACCAGGTTATTTAGTAGTTTAAAAAAAGCCTTATTTCCCACGTGACGTCATGGGAGACTGCGCAGTACGAATTTACTTTCGTCATCGCGAAAATTCGCCTCAGAAAAGCCATCTAACGGTTACTAAGCGCAAATTCAAAATGTCACATAAAAAATGCTTTTGTCGTACATTTCGAGGCCTTGTATTAGAGTTGGCAGCGGGTTAATAATAACAAAAGAGCAACCAACAAGAGCCACACCGAGTGGATATACAAGAATACTAAATATACACAAAATATACCACTAGATGTCACTATTGTCACTGATGTTATTCAGTCCCCACCAAATTCGAATCTTGCACTTACAACCTTGTCTTAATTTAAATACTTGTCTTCTTAAAGACTTAAACTAGGATCGGATCTGACTTATGCTAATCTGAGAAATTCTGACCGGGGTTCGACAGAACAGTTACAGTTTAAATAACGGGACGCGGCTCGGGAACATCGCTTTATAAAGTTCGGGCTCAAGCGGGGCTCGATATTTAACTTCGAGCTCACGTCAGTCTCAGCTACTAAAACTCGTTGAGCGTTCACCTCAGTCACATTTTTCTTCTCTTATACATTATTTACACGCGAGGAGGATTCTTACCATTTGCACAAGGAGACCGGGCAACTTAGAGTGTAAAATAGCAGACGATTTTACACTAAGTCGCTTGGTCTCCTTGTGTTAATGGTAGGAATCCTCCATGCCTGTAAACTATGTATTAGATTACGCAAGTACTACCAAAGAGAATATACCAAGAGGAGCAGAAAGTCTAGCCTTTCACAAGGCTTTTGAAAAGCACTGTGCAGTCACGGTTTCGGAGTAACTAGATCCATCCGGTTTTTGTTGATTGGCTAAGCAGCGACGCCTGTTATGGGTTAAATTACGTCGGCTGCTTATTTTTGGTGGTGGCAAAGGGTTGACGTACTAAAGGTAATTTTTAAGCAGACGACGCGGTCACGTGAACAACCAGTCCCCATTTACAAGGTTTCTGCTCCTCTTGGTATATTCTCTTTGGTACTACCAACTCCAACCTACTAACAAAGTGGAATTTCCTGCCATCTATGGCCGCATATATGGAAAGCTTAAATATTGTTTCACTCTGTTTATGGATTTCCGTAAAGGAAGAGCCTTAGCTCATTATTTTGAACAGTACATAGGTACAGATAATACAGGTTTAGTGAGCCCGGTCTCGGGATCAACAGATTATGGATAGATTTCTTTACCGGTTTTCAGTCCTTTCCCCCGCGTGACTCCATTAACTAGATCAAGACGAATAGAAATGTGTAGAAACTTCGAAAAGAAATATGAGGGTTACGTTTTGGGGGTCTTTAAAATAGAAGTTCTTTTCCTACAAGGTTATACTATGTTAGTTGTCGCGCTGTCTATGCTTCTCGATTTATAATTTCAGCTTTTAGCATAATTAATACAATTATATTTAATAATAAAAAAATTAAATAATAAAGTTTTCAAAATTTACTTTAATCATGAGCCATCAATCTAGAAGGACCAGAAACAGAGAGAATTTAGAATTGGAGTGGAAGGAGTGGTTTGGAATGTAGCTCAACGTCGTCTGCTAAACGTTATCTAGGCAGGTCGATTTCCGGTATGATGCGTTTGTAATAGATAGATTTTAGAACACGTGACCGGAAACTCGCCTACCCCAAAAAGCTCAACGCGACATCTTGTTTGGGCGTCATCACGTTTAATAGAGTCAAAGGGGGGGGCCTTCCACTCCCCTTCTAAATTCTCTCTGCCAGAAAGAAACTGGGAGGTTTTTTTTTTTCTATGCGCAGTTGCTCGCCAATTTCGCAAGGTACGCTCACCCGCGGTGCAACGTAAACAAACGTGGTGGTTTTGTGAAGGGTTCAAAACGTATGTTTTCCATTTGGATTTCCTTGAATCACTTTCACAATTGGCAAAGGCGCAAATCCTTATTTTAACTATTGTTAATTGCTTTATTAAACTTCACTTTTAAATAGAGGCAAAAAAATTAACATTGGTCCCAAGGCTTAGCGAAATGAGACCAAGCGGCCATTTTACTTGTTTATATCATACCGTGCAACGTGGGAAATTAGGCGGTGGCACGGGGCAAATGACCAGTTTAAATATTGCCTGGACCAGTTTATAAATTAAATCGGAAGGGCGATGGGTCAGTGGTCCACGGGACCAGTAAGAAAATTCAAGGGTAACCAAACCAGAGTCCAGACATTATCTCAACTATTTTATTTATCAACTTCTAAAGTTTAGCAGACGACGCTCCCTGGTCAATGGTTATGGACCAGTTTATTTATTCCAGGCCAGGGGGGTCGCTGGCCCAATTTTCATTTTCAAAAAAAATCCCTATTTCCCACCCTGCATTGTACCGTCTCTCTCACCAAGACCTTGTCGTCTGCTAGCTTTTTTTTTCTTTATTATTTTGGGACACTTTAGCTAGAAAATTTTAACATGGAATCTGCCGTTAAGATTCTGGTTCATTTTATAGAAGGTTCATGCTTTAATGAATGATCCCTTTATAGATGAATAGCATCTAGCGCCATCACGCGACGAAATATATAAGGCTTATTGAATACCGGATCGCAATATTCGATTTAAACGGTTAACCGCAAACCTCTAATTTGCGTGAACGTAAAAGACCCTCGCTACTTTGTCCACTAGATGCCACCTAAGTAGTAGTCTCAAGGTAACCCAAGAAGGTGTTTTAAACTGCCATCCATGGGTGCAAGCCCCTCTGTAATGGGTAGAGATGGACCGATACCGATACCATATCGGTATCGGTACCGATATTTGGCTTTAACCGATATATCGGTATCGGTTAAAAATGAACCGATATTTCTACCCGATATTTTTTGAAGAAAATAAATACTTAAGACCTAAACTCTGAGACAGCACAGTTTTTCATCTATTTTTGGATAACGTAACTAGTGTCTAAAATGGGTTTTTCGTATGATAAACCAGTTTTATAGTCTCAAGTACCGAAATTGGATCGAGAATCATCTATAGAGATGGGCCGATACCGATACCATATCGGTATCGGTTTGATATCGGTTTAATCGAAGGATCGGGTAAAATATCGGTATCGGTACGTATCGGTTTCCCAAGTATCGGATCATATCGGTATCGGTTTAAACTGGTATCGGCCCATCTCTAGTAATGGGTATAGGCTAGCTTTTAGGCTCCACTCAATCTGGTGATCCACCAAGGTGGAATCATGGACGGACAATGCTAAATAATGGGTTATAAGGAGTCAAACTTGAAAAATACTCGTTAATTCGCTGTCTAGCGGCAGATAGTAGCATTTTTTTGGAAGCAGCTGAGCTAACAACGCCTTGTTTTGTCTAGATGGCGCTGGTTTTTTCCAGAATTTGCCTCAGTATTTTTCATAACCCCACCCACCACAGGGTTGGCAAGTTTTTGCAAGGGGTGGAAAAAACCGCGGTTTTAACCTGGTTAAAACCGGGTGGCAAAAGCTAAATTTTCCGCGGTTTTTTCCGCGCGGTTTAAACCAGGTTGAAACCGGTGCCAAAAACTTGTCTCCGCGGTTTTTTCCACTTTTTAAGGTTTTTTCCCGAATTCTATGCAAAGTATTTGACTAATTATTCGTTAAATATTCGCGCACAACTTGAAGCCAAATAAATATAAAAAAAATTAATATCAGCAGAAGGGAATAAGAGAGAAGGGAGACATTGGAGCCTGCTTTGGTAACGAGAGTCCGACCAATTCAAGAAAACCGCGAAAACTTTGCTTAAGTACACAGCTTTTAACCAATTTACTGCAAATATAGTTCTTTAAGTTCTCCGAGTCTGCGTTATCAAGCGGCCTATTTGTCTGCTAGATTTTCATTCTCCAAAGGCTTAGGGCTGTCGATGTTTCGTTCTTGTGTAATTATAACCTCCAGTATGTATTTTATTGAAACTAATTTGTATTTTTAATATTAATTCAGAATAATTAGTTTTCATCAATTTAATACTTTCAAATTATCTGATTTTGGTATGTTCTCAATTCCCTTGTATCTAAATTAATTGCACAGCTTGATTTCGTTTATCAACTTGAAATTCGGCTATTTTTATCTCCTTCAATGTAAAGTTGTAAACAAAACTACTTTTTATTCGTCAACCGAGACGTTACCTTCTTATGTGACGTCACAGCTAAGACAGAAGTTAGATAGCCAATCAGTTAAGGGTAGTTGATTTGAGGTTGGTAAGACTGTTGTTACGAGTGTAAAGCATTATGGAGATATAAAGTGTGTCCCTTCTCGCTTATTCCCTTCTGATATCAGTTATCATTATGCTTTTAATTTACTAGCATTTGGTACAAGTGCCACTACTCTAGAGAGCGTTAGAAAATTCAGTTCTTTTTCCACACGCGCCTTATTGGCCATGTAACCAACCAAATATAGTGACATGTTATAGCTCAGCCTCGATAGAAAGAATGTTTCTACTCTTGTCTTTCATTAATGGAAAACTTTGAAATAGGTTAAAGAATGAAACCGCTTCTACTTTTGTTTTGTTGACAAATGCTCGTGGAAAGACGCCTGGCAAATTTGAATACTAAACATTAAATACATCAATAACCATCTCAAATTTAAAAATTAAAAATACTATTGTTGTTTTTCTAACATAACATCAACAAACATCACGAAAATGCACTTAAAACTCGCTAGTTTACCACTTTGTAACCATGAATTTAGTTTTTGCCGGTTTTTTCCACGTGTCCCGGCAAAAACTAGTTTTGCCCGGATTTTTGCCAACCAAGGGGCAAGTCAGCTTAATTAGCATTGGTTGGGCTCTATGGCCCGTTTAGTATTGTTCGTCCCGTGGTCAAATAAGTCCTTTCGATCCCAAATATTTAAGTAACACAAAGAAAATGGAAAATTGTCTTACGTTTTACATATTAAATCTTTAAAAACGTTTCCATAAATAAATTGGTCAATTTCCATGCTACCTTAGACTCATAGCACCTGACCCATGGACAGGCAAAGCCATGTTAAACCCGCGTTAACAAATGGCAATTCGTAGCACGCGCCCCCGTCTAATTTAGAATTTTCGGGTTTTATTCATGGTTTAATCGATCAAGTAATCAAATTACATTAACCTAATCATTAGGTTCATTATATAGTTTGATGTTTTTATTACCATTAGCCATATTTGCGCGTTAATTAATTTTCTCAACAAATTAAAATTAGTAATTGAATGGTAATTGTTTGAATGGATTGAGCTGGTTTATAAAAATGCGTGGGATCTCGTATCTTTAAACGCGATTGTCCTTCTTGGAAAGTGCGGAGAATCTCTCAAATTGAAAGCGGGGCAATTAGACGCGGGATAAGGGTGTCAGGTGCCCAGAATTAAGAATAGAATCCGATGAATAGAAGACGCGTGCTTTTTGCTTTTCATTTTTCAGGTTACGGATAATAATTTAGCAATCTTAAAGGTAGCGCGATAGTTTTTCCATGGATAAAGAATGCCTGAGAGCGTGAAATTTGTTTTCACGCTATAGGATAGGCAACTCCCTATCTCGAACGACAGCTTATGCTGTATATACTCATGTTACAACATCGGTTGTCAGCACGCCCAAACCTAGGTCTCGATGTAACCTAGCCATGTACGTGCTGTCAAGAGACAAAAAACTTCAGGATCCTCAGGATTTAAAATCGTTTAAAATATCCCGAAGTTTTTTAGCCTATTGTCAGCACGCGCAAGGCTAAATTAAATTGAGACCTAGGTTTGCGAGTGCTGACAACCGATCTTGTAATAGAGTATATACGGAATAAGCTGTCGTTCGAGATAGGGAGTTGCCGATCCTATAGCGTGATAATAAAATTTCAAGCTCACGCGCATTCTTTATCCAGGGTTTTTCGCTACATCCTTTGGTGAACATCTAACGATGGGCTATTATTTTCACTCGGTCTGAAGAAAAAGTATCGTTCGCCTTTTTAAAGGGAGAGTGAAAACGGAAAAGAAGCGGTCATGATTTAAATAAGAGTGCGGTGCGGATGCGCAATGCCACATATTTTTGAAGAAACTTTTTAAATGACATCCGTTGGGAAATGTCACGATCAATTATAGCATTTCGCTGACATACGTTGGGAAATGCTATAATTGATATTAAATTTTAGCCTCACTTAAGTAGAGAATGAAAACGAAACCCTAAACCAAATTCATTTCAATCGCTTACGTATTTCCTATTCGTAACCCTAAGAAAAATTCTCTTTCAAACGCTTACGCGTCAAAGGCAGTCTATAGGGGGCTATCCATAGGCGATTTCAAAAGGGGGTCTAGGGGCTATTCGCTAAATCATTGGCGATTTTTAAGGTCACTCGAGTTGCTACTCACTTATTCAATGGTGACCTATACTTAATAATTGGTAATATTTAAAGGGAATCGAGGAGCTATTCACTAATTCATAAGTAATGATTGGCGATTCGAGGGACTAATAACTCAATCATTTTCGATTTTAAAAGAGTCGAGAGGCAACCCACTTATTCATAGCCGATTTATAAAGGGAGTCGAGGGGCTACTAACTTAATCGGCGATCTTTCAATTCAATGGAGTACACTCAATGACTGGCCAGTTTAGCAGAGTCGAAGGACTACACAATTATTCATAGCCGATTTATAAAGGGAGTCGAGGGGCTACTCACTTAATCTTTGGAGATTTTAATAGGAAGTCGAGGGGCTATTCACTTAATCATTGCCTGTTTTAGTGGGTGTCGAGGGGCTACTCACTTTATGTTTGGAGATTTTAAAGGTAGTCGAGGGGCTACTCACTTAATCATTGCCTGTTTTTAATGGGAGTCGAGGGGCTACTCACTCAATCTTTGGCGACTTATAAAAGGGAGTCGGGGAGGCTACAGAATGATTCCTCTTAAATGTATGGATTCTTGTTACTATACATGGGGTACGCTAGTATAGCTACGTAGATGGTTGCCGTTTTTATTATAATGGGGAATACCTTTGGAAAGAGTCGTATGGGTGAAAAGGTAATATATAGGTAATACTATTAGCCATACATTACTAGGGTCAAGCTTGACTCAAATAACGTTCTTGATTAGCCCAAACCCCTTTGGCCGAGAATGTTATTTGGGTGAAAAAGTAACGCATAGGTAATATGGTTTTAGCCATACCTAACCTTTTAAAAGCCCTGATCTATTCAAACACTTACTGTTGTCTCGTTACACCGGCAAACTTAACGCTGTTACTTATACCGCTGATTGGCTTATGTTAAGTACAGGTGACTACTTCTGTTTATTCATTGAATATCCGTTTATCGTTTAGTCTTCAAGATGAACTGCATCACCATTGGGTACGTGAAAGAGGAAATAGCCAAATGCCATAAAGGCCCATGCCGGGATCTTCGAGCAAACTGTTCAACATGGGCCAGTTGATTGACGCCATGCTCGCTACTTTTGAAAAAAATTTCAACCATGGCGGCTGTGTAAAACTGTTCCCGATTCATCCGCGAGTGACAAATCTAACAACTCTAGCGCTTTCAGAAGATCATTCCGTCAATGGCAACCCCCAATTATTTGGAAAAGGGTGGCCTATGAAGATAAAGATCCAAATGACGTTGAAATGGAAGAGGAAAGCTATACGATGTTCGTTAGAGAGAAAATTAACCTCCTTCCCATACCAAATCCTTTGAAAATGTACCTGAACCATGACCGCAAACTTTAATAACCCTGAAAGATTCAGTCGAAACTCTTTTTTTTCTTTAGTTCTCTATACCCCTTTTTCTTATTGTTATTTACAAGAAAAAGTCTCTCTATAAAAAGAAAGAGTACTTTATAATTATTGAATTTTTTCTTTCGATTTTTTTAGAATGCACGCAAAATTAAAAACATCCTTGTCAAAATTTTCTTTTATAAAAGTTTTAAGGTAGTTTTCATTATAGAAATGTAACTATAATTAATTACTAGTTAGTTAATAATTTTAAGCAAATAAAGAATATTTGCTCGAATGTTTAATAATTGATGGGGAATACTTTTTTTTTACCATTTTGTTGTTTCCTTTTAAAACTAAAAACGGGGTTACTTATTTCCCCACTAACAAGACTTAAGTACAAGATCCTCTTTATAAAGTTGATATTAATCTCAAATCGTTATAATCTTGTAAATATTTCTTGATAAGTAACGGTTATGAAACAGAAATTGCTTTTATTTTAATACGTATGTCGCGAGTAAAGAATTAATAATAAACCGACAACCGAAAAAAAGCATATTTCTTTTCTATAGTTGTGGAAGTTTCTTTTCTATAGTTGTAGAAGTTTCTTTTCTATAGTTGTAGAAGTTTCTTTTCTTTAATAAAAACGTGATATCTCCAATCATAATGGTTTTAATGTTTTTAAATTAGACCTAGGCTTAAAAATATTGTTTAGAGCCCATCGAGATTTGAAAACCCCATGCTTCTAATACTCTTAGTGAAAAAAGTCCGTTATTTGACACCAGATATACCGCCTCTTTGGAGAGAGAGAGAGAGAGAAAAAAAGAATTCCTCCCTTAAAGTATACGGGAAGAAGCAGCCAGGGAAGAAGGGGACTTTTTTAATCCTTAGATGTTGTCGAAGAAAGCGTAAATATACATCAGAGCGGTTTTTTTAAAGGTACACGGTGACATTACGAATTTTCTAACGCTTCGTCGCTCATAGTATAAAGGTGTAGTATAGCGTTTCAGGTATAACCACCTGTTTTTGTAGATTTGTTTTGTTTTTAAAAATATTTGACTCTCCAAAAACCTATTAAAAAACCTCATGTTATTTAGACCCTAATTTCGAAAGATTAAATGCATTAAACATAACTGAATTATAAAATATGTCAAGTTAAAGTTTGGTTGTCAATAAAGAAAACAACACCCCACCGTGTCACGTGATTCAAAACAAAATTTCTCTGTCACAAGGAAAAGCAAAACGCCGCACGAGATTTTGAAAATAAAAATTCTCATGGAATGATTCGAGGATTTCCCATGGCTTTTATTGTTTTTTGTATTGGGATCTCATATTTATTTATGTCGGCTGCCGTTTAAACTGCATATGTGCGTCTTTGTTTCGCGGTCCTCGGGTCTCCTTGGAAGTTATGGTGGTATGTACAGGGTGTTTACGATAAGTCTGACGTAAATTAAAAGGTGTGTTCTTAGGGTCAAACTGAGTCAGTGGCAAGTGTCACCAGATCATGGATGGGGTCTACAACATTTAGTTACGTGCAGAGATATGAGCTCCCAAAGCATGGATTGGCCCCTATCGTTGTAAATAAAGTTCTGCTTACACTTTCCACTCAGTTTGACCCTATAAGAGCACAATCTCTAATTTATGGCAGACTTATCAGAAACACCCTGTATAGTAAGTACTCTTTCGAAGTGCTCATACCGAGTTTAGGTTATGGATTAGGTTTTCATTGAGAAATCGAGGGATTAAACTGAGATGCGTTTTTTTTTTCTTCTCTCTAAACATTTGGCCGGAGATGGGTTGGATGTTTTAAAACTTCCCGTAAAGAAATGAAAAACGTTTGGCAAACACCTTTTCAGGAGTCTAGAAAAATGGAAGCCTTATTTTTATATGGCGATGCCCAGATCATATTGGGTTTCAAAGATGTTAAAAATAAGCGGGGACCCTTACGTTGGGCCCTCTTTTCGACCATACGCTACCCTAGTCCCGCCTAAAACTACCTTTTTTATCCGCTTCAAGAAACCAAATTCAGTATATATGAGAATGCTTTTAAAATTATATAAAGTTATTGCCTAATTTTTCTTAATACTACTATATGGGGGGGATCAAATAGGAGCTCGGAGTTCGACGAATAACGATTGTTTGTTCGCTTATTCTTGGTTTAGATGTAGTGTTGCCACTGGTTTGGGAAAAATGTGTGGAAAAAACTAGGAATTTTAACGTTGACATCGGAGAATTTTATTTAATGGGGAAGATTTTTTGGGTTTTTGGGATTGTAATAACGAACGTACTTTCCAAATTAAGAGTTGACTCTAGACAAGTGTCGCGAGTCATTTGCTCTAGCTCCTTTAGTGCACACATCATTCTTAACAAATATCCCTGTTAACATTGACAACTAATTTTTCTTGTTGTTATTTGGTCTAAAAAATAATTACGGAAAATCAAATGAAGGAAATACAGGTAGTATACCAATGAAAATTATTTCAAATTGTAGCAACCGTATGAAAGGTCAACCCCCTATTTTTCCTGACCAATATAAGAATGTCGGTATGATCAAAAAGAGTAGTTGAAAATAGGTATGGTTGCACTTTTGTAGAGAGGGGAACCCTTTATGGTGAATACGGTCTAAAAAGGGGCTTCTCTTATGACATGTTGGCCATCAGGCTAGCGTCACGACAATCGACAACACACCCCCTACCAGCGTGAAAAAACTCAACATCCCTGCATCTCTCCAAAATACCATTGAATAGAATAGGTTCTCGAACGATTTCGCTAAATAGGGGCTTAACCCAAAGGTTCGAAAAGAAAGCACTATATAAGGTTGCCTCGATCGCGCCGTTTTCTTTTGATTTTTTCTCGTTATTTGATTGGTCTCTCCCTGACTCTCTCTGTGACGTAGTACGTGGAGATTCTGCAGACGACCATAGCTCAAATATACAGCGTAGAGGCTATAAGTTATGGACAAGGCTTAGATAAAATCAATTAATTTTGATTAGTTCCTATTTTTTAACTTGTTTTAAAACCTAAATAAAATATTTAACATGCCGTACGGTGGAGCAAAGTGTGCAATAACTGGATGTGATAATAAATTTTCCGTAACTTCTAAAAATGTGGACAAGAATCATATCAGTCACTTTACATTACCAAAGGACTCAAAAATCCGAAGAATATGGATTTCTAAATGTTACAATCCTAAAATTAATACTACTTATGCAAGAATTTGCTCGGAACATTTCAAAGACGAAGATTTTGTAAGAGATTTTAAAGCTGAACTGATGGGAACGAAGCCTAAAAGACGGTTAAATTCAAGCGGAGTTCCTTCTATGAAGTTACCATACCAACAGTCTGTGTGTGTGAAAAGTTCAGAAGCAAGAGAGTCTAGAGCCAGATGTAGAGAAAGAAGAAAACTTATTGATGAGTTAGTAAATTCAGAACTGTTAGAATCTACCAACATTTCTTCCAACATTTCTTGAAGAAGATGTCTATATATTTTTGACCACGTGTTAAATGAGCTTCAAGAGAAAGGAAAAGGAGATACAATCGGCCATAAGAGAGTTTTGTATAGGACCCTGCTTCGAAGATTATAGCCATTGTATTTTTTTAACTGATATGAGGAAGTATGGCCTTAAACAACGTGTTATCCACGTTGTCTCAAAGGCAAAGGAAATAACCGCCCCCCCCGCCACCCCTCTCAATCATCAGCCAACTAGAGGATATTTCAGCAGAAGGAAACAGGTTGAATCAGGGATAGCGAGAAATCGCAAGCGATGTTACTTAATTACGGGGTCGATTCTCTTGTTTGGCAGCATTACGATATTGAATGTTGCTAGATTTAATTGGCGCTTCTGATTTTGCGAACTATTTTATTGATATATTGAAATTTAAATGGAAAACTTACATTTTGAAATATTTCTAAACGTTCTTCGTTTGTGAGGAATACTTAGCAATAGCAATAGATAGCGGGGAATTAGTTTCTTGTGGGTTTCTCGATAATTTCTAAATAACTATAGCTATACTTTCTATAGCTTCGAGGAAATTTCAAAATTTCTGGAATTTAACTCGCAATCGTAAAGTAATATAATTAGATTTTGAATAGTTTTGTAAAACTCTCAAACCATGAAATTATAATGAAGTTTCTACTTTTCATTTGAAAGTAGATTTTGATTGATAATTTATTTATGTACTTTTCGTTTATTTTGCAACAATTTCTTGCTAGTTTTTTCCCCACAATAGTTTTTTCCCCACAATTTCTTCCTAGTTTTTTTCCCCACAATTTCTTCCTAGTTTTTTTCCCTACAATTTCTTCCTAGTTTTTCCCCCACAAATTCTCCCTAGTTTTCCCCACAATTTCATTATTTTCTCGCTTACATTTTACACCAACATCTCCGTATATTTCAAGGGCAAATTTCCTATGTTTCCTTAATTTACCATTTTTTAGTGATCACCCCTAACAACGCTAGTTAGGCTGGGTTCTCTTTAAAAAGGAGAGACTTTCTCGAGAAGGATAATTGAGACATCAGTCAAGTTACTGACGAATCTGTCACGCTTGGTGATTGTTGTATCACTAACCTCGTACCAGCTGTTATCTTTTCGAATAAAATTCAGATAGTGACCTTGGTTTAAAGATGAACCTTTATGAATGATCACGCCCCTAGTTTTGTAAACGCTTTGGTTTAAAACCACTTTCTGATTTTCGAATCCCGATATTTTGGTTAAAATCTTAATAGGGTGACCATTTACTACAGTATCTCTTGGAAACCACAGAAATACGTACTTACTGGCAGAAATCAATACATCACGTTCATTAATTTCTCTGTGTTTACAAGTTCCGCATGCCATCATTGCTGGTCTCATCCTTTCGATTAATAGTTTCCAATCAATTTTAGCGAGGTTTGGCAAAGGAAGAGTGAAGATGCAGCTTTGGATAATGTTTCCAGAACTTTTTTCAAGGTGACAGTTCGGGCATTTGGTAACGTTTTGCGACTTTGTCCATAATAGTTCTTGAAGAGCGTCAGAGTCACAAGTTTCCATTTCTTCGCAAAGTTTTGGCAAGAGAACCCATAAGAATTCACTAGCATCTTGTTGTTGTTTGTGGGTAAAAGGCAGACCAACAGCCGTTCGCAAATTGAAACCATCGTCGCCAGAACTCGAATTTGAATTTTCAACATGCTCAATAGTGTTACGAAGGCAAGTCAAAATAGGCTTATCGCTCAATGATCCTTTATGCCCTTTAACCATGTTTCTTAATTCCGGAATCAGTAAGAGCAATTGCAAAACGCTATTTGCGTAGCACGTTACTCCATCTCCATTTTCAAATCCTTTCAAGGGAAAAATGTCTACACTTTGAAGACCTAGTCTAATCTTTTTATTTGGTCTTTCTTTTGCCGTTTCATCAGATCGCTCTCCTTCACCTTCTAAAATACTCTTCGACGTTGGCCTTTTTGTACCTCTCTTTGCTTCCGACCCCACTATTTCTATAAGTGGAAGATCAGGTCTGTGTTTTTGACGCAGCCTGTTATACTCCGCAATGGCTCGTCCATCTGCCATAATTTTATTCGGGTCTAACTGCAAGAGATGGAGACCGGCCAAGGAAGTCACTCGCGATAGAGCAACGTATGCCATGCCGGTTCCAAATAAACTTGATCCCAAATCCATAATTGCGCATTTTAAACTCATTCCCTGGCTTTTGTGTATAGTAATGGCGTATGCCAAGATTATGGGGAATTGCGTTCGTTTCACGTATACATTGGTCATTAGCAAGAACTTGACGCTCATTTTCTCGACTACAAAGTCGGGCTTATTGTTCTCGTCGTTTGGTTCCCGATCTACTCTGATACGGATACCAATGATGTTTCCACGGTCGTTCTTTTGGAATCCCGTTATAACGGCCATGGTGCCGTTAATAACACCTTCTTCGAAATTGATGTTTCTCCTAACCATTACTCGAGATCCAACGCATAGATACAGCTTGCTCTCAAGACCTCCGGTTTTAGACGGCTCATTGTCTAACATTTTGAGTCTCCTGACAATGTTTTTGGTAATTTTTTTGTCGTAATCAACGAGTTTGTCTTCGCATTCAACGCATTCAACTTTCTGTCGGCTTTCTTCGAGCATTTTTATGTTGAATTTATCGCACATGGCCAATTTCGGCATCAAACAGATGGGATGAAATCCTTCTTTAACCAGCTTAACGTAAAGATTCATAGCCACCTCAATTTTGTTCCCTCCCGGAACTAGTCTACTTTCTAAGGTTGAAACGTCATCTTTTGTAACAGTTCCAATTCTAATTCGGTTAAGTAGGTCGCCATAAACTCTGTCGCCGGCCTGTCGTACGTTTTGCGTTAGTTCATCGTATTGGAAATACTTCCAAAGATCAGTGCCACCAATGCTATTAAATCTTAGTCTCGCTTCCTGGGAAGTGACTTTTAAAAACGCGGGATTACCCTGTACAGGCGGCAATTGGAAGAAATCTCCAAAAACGAGAATGCAAACGACACCGCCGAAAGGCTTGTTCATTTCCCAAAATTCATTTAGCCTCAAATGAACGTAAGTTAGTAAGACCGAAGACACCATAGAGATCTCATCGACTATCAAGAGTTTCAAATTTCCCAGAGTTTGTTTCATAATGGAAATATTTTCGGAATTGAGGGAATGGTATTCCGCGGTACGCCCATGTTCTACTGGCAACATAAGTAATCTATGCAACGTTACGCCGTTGACATTTAGAGCAGCCAAGCCCGTGGGAGCGGCGATCGCGACGCTACCGGCATTTTTAAAGTGGCGTCTAACGGCGTTGGCGATAGTGGCAATAAGAAAGGACTTTCCAGTGCCACCCGGACCAGACACAAAATGGCAAAAATTTTCCTTTTGCCCTCCCTCTTGGGTGAAGTGATCCATGACTTTGTCGTACACCCTTTTTTGATCAGTGTTGAGTAGCGCAACTTGGTCTAGTGTCATGCCCTCGAAATCAATTTCCATAGCGGCTTCGACATCGTGCATCGCATTTTCCGTTTCAACGACGATTTCTTTCCCTTGAAGGGCATTTTCATCGTCATAGCTTTCTGTATCCGAAAGAGCTGAAGTCTCTTTAGCTTTTTCGGAGGCTTTGCGCTTCTTTTCAACTTCTTTGGAAACCGAAAATTTCTCATGGTATTCTCTCATGGGTTTTAGCGTCGATAATGAGCTTTTGAAAGCTTCAGCGAAGGTTGCAAATTCGCCCAATAATTCAGTTTCGTTTCGCCATGGTTTGAACAGAATAAGTAGAGAGTGGCAGTACTTTTCTGGTTCCTCTATTGGGTCGTGAACGTAATGTTCTATTATGTAGGGCTTAATCCTCTTTCTCATCAAACCGAGATTATTTTTCAACTCGATTACATTTTCAGATTTTTTCGCTGCCTCCGAGTACTTGACGTAGTCGTAAAATCGGCCGAACTCGCGCAAGCTTAAATCTTCCAAGCTATCGGGTCTGTTGGGATACTTATCGTCCACAAACCCTGGTTGGCAAATGTCTTCGCTTTCAGGATCAATTTCCCTCAAGCGCGCAAGATCCTTGTAACATTTCAAAACTTTGGATCGGTTTTCCTTCACGTTAGTGTTAATAAATTTGGTGCTGTCAGACTTTTGAAACAATTTCTGACCCAACATCATGTCCAAGGCTTCGTAAATACCGACCGATTTATTTGTGAAAGATTTCAGTCCATAAGCGAACAGTCTTTTAGACAAGCTTTCGTGTGCCAACTCTGCGAAACACTGATCCATTTCAGCCCGATCTCCCTTTGTCACGTACGACGTGACGTATATCGCCACTTGTTCCGAGGAATCGGCGACAAACTGCAAATCCATATTGGCTTTCAATGCCAAAAGTAATGCCGGATTGTAGTCATTGATAAAAACTTCGCTCTCATTTCTGGGCAAATCATACAGGCGTTTCTGGCTTCGTTTCATTTTACGATGACGCGTAACTGATTCAGCAGAGTTCAATGTCGCAACGTTTGTAACGTTTCGAGGAAAACCGTAACGACACACTTTGAGCTCCTTATTTCCTCTCTTAACCTTTCGGTAGCAACTGCTGCAACATTTATGTGTTTGAAATTTTTTTACTAGCCGGTAAAGTTCTGGACTTTCAGCAGCTTTTGGGATTGAACACGTGACATACTTCTGCACGTATTCTAAAATAGCTATTGCCGAAGAGGAACCAATCACGGGAGCTTCCTCGGCCCACAACAAGCAATGGTAATGGGCTAAGCCGCGAGATTGGTACTCGACGCGCACAAAATGATGCGCTATCGGTCCAAGAACCGGATTCTCTTTACAAAGCACAAAGTTGCTTAGGAGAGACCTCACTTTGTTGTGAAAATGTAAACTAACGCTAAGAGGATCTAAATTTAATAGTTCAGCCACCGACATAGATTCGATCCCTGGCACGTCAGCATTCACTCGTCGTAGGTGGTCGTGAAGTTCAATGTCATCGTATTCGGCCGGATTAAAAGTTAAAAGCCAAGTAGGGGGGCCATACTCCCTAATCATGGCCAAAACACATTTGAGAACTTTATACCAATAATCCTTGGTTCCTCGAATGTGGGCCATGAAAGTCGCTAAATTACTCTCGAGCTCCGAATCTCGAGAATCAACTTGATTCACGAAATCATTGACCGATACGTTCATGGGTTTTTTCACGCGTAGAACGTAATTCAAACTACTGTTAATGGATTTCATTTCGGCCTCTTGGTATAAATGGAACATGAACGCATAATCACGTCTAAACATTGGATTCGCGTTCAAAAGACGAGAAAGTCGGTATTCAGTTTCCGTCATTTTCCCAAACGGTCTTTCGTCGTGCTTGCCATAGCGAGCCATTGGGAACAAGTGCACGAATGACATGTATTCTAGATTTTTGTCCCAATTACTGATAGGCTCGGCTTCGACACGCTTCATTTGGTAAGAAGCCAACAAATCTTTTGACGGCTGAACATTCACCGGGTGAATTGTATAGTGATCGTACAGCTCATTCACTTCATCTTTTGAGAGTTTTCGCAACAGTGCCTCAGGTTGAGTTAAAATTTTATAACGGTCGTCTGGCGAAAGATTTGATTCGATCACACCATCATTGATAATATCGATATCGATTTGGTGCGATTCCGCTTGCGGATTTTTTGCAACTGTACTGAAGCCGTTTGTATTGACCTCGTCGCGGTTGTTTAACAGCGCCAGAGGATCCGTTTTCGCCAATAATTCATCGGGAGTTAATGAATTTTCGTCTTCAATAGTTCCGTTAATCTCTTCGGTGCCATAAATGTAATCCTCATTGATAAGAGTAATATCAATGTCTTTGTACAATGGATTAATTTTTTTCAGTTTAGCGACGGCCTTTTCAAAGCATCAAGGCGAACAATTTTTTGCCAAATCTTTTTGTCACTAGTGGGCAAACCATTAACCAAGACGTGCAATTCGTGATCTTTAGGCAGTGCTGCTGGTATCATATCCAAATTTTTTTGGACTGGAATTGGCAAATATATGATTCTACCTTTCAAAGCTTTCACCGCGCCAAACTGCATGTTGGAATTAGTTTTAGTACCTAACCGGACAACAGTGTGAAATGCCTTCACAAGCTGAATTAAGGCTTTTTCAAACATGTTCAAACTCGTGACCTCGGTCGGAGGAACGTCAACCCCCAAGCCGTTGAGGAAACATCTAATTGGAACCTTTCCCTTTTGCAACTCTTTAGAACAATAAGGGCATAAAAGCATGTCCATTTCTCTAAAGTCTGGATTTTTCAACAGTAGACCAGCTCTTAAAATGAGAAAGGCGTGGTTGTCAAAAACTGAAGTGCATGCTAGTTTTTCCACGGTCCTCAAATCAGAATTTTTCAATAATCTAGCGCAACAATCGCAAGATGTGTCGTGAAATTCATTCGTATCACGCTCAGCTCTAGCAAATTGTTTAGCGTAGAAAGCCAAGATTTCACCCTCATCGAGACAAGGCCTTATATCGTTCTCACCGCCTTTCGTCGCCTCGTTTTCGGCATTTGACATTTTTAATCCACGTGCCTCCACAACTTTACTAATTTTGGGTATAACATTTTGAAGAGATTCGTAATCACCATGCTCAATCTCATCGGTCAATGTTGAAAAAGCGTTAAGCAACGCTCTAACGGAGTAGATTTTACTCAAAATAGTTCTAATCCCAGAGTAATGCGGAGCCAGTTCTCTGAAGGCCCTCAAGTAACTTTGGCATTCCTCGCTTTCAGAGCAATATAAGAAATGACCAAGATACGGCAAAACTTTAACTTCAAAATCTGAATCGTCCAATGGCAATTTGACAATGGATTTCTGGCAAAACTTGTTTTTGTAGGAGCAAACGTCAAAATCAGAGCCAAAAAGTTCATTTAGGTCGCTATCACTGGCCTTTGCCGCCTGGTTAATGAAAGCTACGACTTTAAAAATTGCCCGCTCTCTAACGTTGCAAATGTCGCTGCATTCCCAATACGAAGCTTTTTCTTTGGTTTCAATAAACCCAGATTCGTTAATTACGATATTCGCTTTGGGATTTTTTTCCTCTGACACGTTTTCTACTGCATTGAATAGATTCGTGACAACCCCTAAATCATTAACTTGCAAGCAGCGTTCAATGCCTTTGTTCAGTCTTTTCTGGTCAATAAAATTACCACTTTCATCAACCCATAATTCATTAACCTTTTCGCCGATACGAGAGCTTTCTCTTAACACTTTTATTAATAGACCATTTTCGTCGAACTGCAAAATTTTTCAAAACGCGTTTCGTGGTCCTCGTTTTTAAAATTCTGCCATCATTCCCCAAAGTAAAATATGTTGTCTGGTGATAAAAAGCTTCTTCCAGACTACTGTGAAGCCTTTTTCCTCCAATGACTTTGATAAAATTGTCACTATCCACCAATCCAATTTCTTGCACTTTCTTCGCGAAACTTTTGAAATCTTCAATAAGTAACGAGCGCCTTGCATGGTAGGCCGAATATATTCGCCTTTTTAAATAGAATGTTTTTCCAGATAGCAACTGGCATAGGAGTTTGTGGGATGCAAATTTGGAACTTTGCTTTTTACGTGAATTAGCAAAAGTTCTTTTCGTCATTAAACGGTCCGTAAGTCGCGTCACCAAAAACCGCTTGAAACTTTCGGCAATCATTTTTTTATTTTTGTTTTAAAAATTCCTTTGTTAAAGGAGACTTTTTTAACATAATTCTTAGTCGGGTTCGCACCAACTTTTATTTGTCGAGAAGCGCCACCTATTTTAGGGGCCTGCAAAACCTTTTGAGTTTTTATTGAACTTGTCAATAAAGACTTGCGATTGAGTCCATCACTCGATTTTTTCTTCTGAAAGAGCTGTTTTTTTTTATATAGTACCTTTTGCACTTTGATTTGTTTTTGTTCGCTAAAGTCTTAGTTTTAGCTATCAACCCTCTTTGACTTTGTTGTCTCAAACGTCTCTTGTCCCTTCTAGCTTTTTCTCGAGAAACCATTTTGAGTTTTTAAATTTAGCACACAAAGATGTGTTTCGTTGCCACAAAAAGGTCGCTTTCCAAGTCACTATAGTTATTTTTTTGCAAAGCCACAGGTCTTTTAGCAAGCCAGAGAAGGTCTATTACCAAGTCACTGAAGGTCTTTCAGTGTGCCACAATAGGTCTATTACCAAGTCACTGAAGGTTTTCTCAGTGTGCCACAATAGGTCTATTACCAAGTCACTGAAGGTTTTCTCAGTGTGCCACAATAGGTCTATTACCAAGTCACTGAAGGTTTTCTCAGTGTGCCACAATAGGTCTATTACCAAGTCACTGAAGGTTTTCTCAGTGTGCCACAATAGGTCTATTACCAAGTCACTGAAGGTTTTCTCAGTGTGCCACAATAGGTTATTTTATTCAGTGTAACAGGAGCCGTAGAGAGAAAAATAGGATACAACACAAACAAAGGAAACATAAAAGAATACAGCACAAACAAAGAAAAAAAGTCAACAGAAATCTTACTTAATAAATCCTCAAAGCAGCAAAGTTAAGCTTAGAACGCTTTTAAAAAAGCGTAAACCCTAAGCAGCCCTTGCAGCAAAAAGTAATTAAACGGCTTGGAGGGAAAAGTAGGCCTATAACCTAGAATTCGTGAAATAAATTCAAAAAATACAAGAATTTATCTGTCCTCGAGCCAACCAAAATGAAACACGAGTCAACGGTTATATTTCAGCTAGCTTATGATTCAGTTCAGTTCTTTAGTTTGAAATGTTTATCGAAGAAATTTGCAAATCTTAGAGCATGCTTAGAGGCTGAGTTTGATTGTCGTTCCGTGGGATATTTGCGTGGAGTAGATTTATGTCGTGTAAGTTCTTATTAAAATACACCAATTCTCTCTTTGGATCACTTAATATTACTCCCTGGTAATAGATTGCTTGGGTAAGACCAAAGCGTAGGGACATGAGTAAGACTACAAACAGCGCCCCACTCAGATGCGGAGAATAACCC
>JAEQBA010000358.1:60143-62643 GCA_019434445.1 Phalangium opilio
GTCTCTGGCGTCTACTATTTAAATATAAAAAAAAAGCATTTTCCACTTTGTAAATTTATTTAACGTATTCTTCTTTTTAGGTTCAAGTTTTAATTGAAATGCAAGGCGTACTGTAGAATTGTTGTTGAAAATAAACATTTACACTGAAAACAACTTCTGGGCCAAATGTCTATTTGCAGATGAAACAGTTTTATCAGATTAGTTTCTACTTCTTTTACTATGGGCAGTAGCTGACATCTTGATTTTGGTTCAACATTATCAGTGTAGATTCTACTTTGTGAATGCTAGGCGCTGAATTAAATAAGAGTTGTTTGACGTTTGTTTGTAATCAATGATCTCGGAATGTTTACGTTTCAAGCAGCAATACTCCAAAAATGTCTTTTGATTGAAACCAAACATTATTTAAGTTTAGTTCTGAGTACCTTTTGTAGCCATTGTATAACAGTTTGCGCTAGCTTTAACATTTAGTGCCAAATTTTCTTGTTGCAATACTTATTCCTTCTTTACATGGTGGCAGAACTGTACCTACAAGCGCAGCGTTACCTCCAGTTGGTTTTGATTGGATTGTTGTTTCATTATCATCAAAAGCTTGAGCATGTAGTTAATTTATATCTTCATGTACTGTTAGTAAAATTTAGAATTTGAGCTTTCTAGAAGGTCTTTATTTAAACTTGTTCCATGAATTGGTATTGAATGTGGTTTCAGTAACATCCTCCTTTTTTTTCCTTTAGTAACGATAACATCATTTTGACTAAAATTTTGAACAAATAACGGACACTTTGTTCGGTCTCCACTCTTTACCACGATTTGTAGCCAAAATCCACATTTTAATTAGATCATCATTACCTTTACATTGTAGGAACTTAGCTAAATACCCCAGTCGCCCAATAGGGCACTTTTTGTTAAGGTTTACAGTACCTTTTGGAAAAAAATGTAAACTGTAGGAACCGTCTTGGGCTAGATTGTCACTACAACTTGAACATCCAAGAACCACGCATCGTTTTTTATATGGCATTGTAAATTGATTCTGAAGAGATGCTTATTACTCGCAAGTCGCAACAGGTAGATTAGTTTTGAAAATACTCGAAAATTTTATCTAGGGTGCCTTGCCGAAATATTCCTTCTAAGAGATCAAATAAACATATTTTTTTTAACACCTTTTCCTCGAGATGTCGCTTTAAACAGAACAAACTTCCTATACCGCCACTTTTAAAGTTATGTAGTTGTGATTGTTTCCTGCCATATAAATAAAGAAATATTGTAAACCTGTCTGTAACTATTGTTCTTTCAATTATCTTATATATTTTTTTAAAACCACTGGAAAAGCTATATGAGAGAAGAAAGTAAATTTACCGTATTCCCCGGTTTTATTCGCTGCGTTTAGCTACGGCCACCATAAAAGCGCTTTAGGCTACCGGTTACGTAGATATATTGCAATCTGGTACTAAACCGAGAACTTGGTAGTGGTTGCTGAACGCACTTACAATTTTCAAACAACGAGACGTTACAAAGTAAGCGGATTTATTTTTAAACTTACTACCATAGAATATGATTATAAATGGAAAATTTATTAAAAATTAGGTTTATTTTGTGATTAATTACTTATTTAGCAGCCTTTAGAGCACTTATGGGTTATAATTCCACTTTGAAATTTTTTTAAAGCGTCTTTTTCAAAATATATAGGTTAAGCCTCGGTTAATGAGCGTTGTCTCTTTCATGGTAGCAGCTAAGGCTTCGGGGTAGTAGAAAGCAGGCAGTGCTTGCCGGTTGGCTAATGGTGAAAAAAGTTTTAAAAGTACAGTACAGGCCCGTAATTAAGATAAACGTGTTTTCAAGAAACTTAGTTCGATTAATTCAAGAAATAATAATTCCACTTCACCCCATTTCTCCGGCCTGATTTTCAATACCTTTAATATTTTTCACTCTAAAAATCAGCTAGTCCTACAATTAATATGAAAATAGTCCGTAAGTGAAAGAAAGATTAGAACCATAATAATAAGGGTTTTTATTTCAAATTCTAGTTAAGAAAATGGACCGCTTTATGCAAATCGGTGAAAACTGTAACATAACAGTTAATATTAATGCTGGAGGACTGGGAGATGGCATATTAAACGCCATAGATGGGGCCCTTGCCCCCAGAGGAAGCGGGGCTGTTGTCCCAAGAGGGCGCGGGGGTTTTGCCCCAAGAGGGCGCGGGGGTTTTGCCCCAAGAGGGCGCGGAGCTTTTGCCCCGAGAGGGCGCGGTGGTTTTGCCCCAAGAGGCGGCGGAAACGGCCGCGGAGGCCGGGTTAACGGTGGTCGAGGCCGTAACGCCAGGGGCCGGCGGTGTAATAATTGTGGCCGCTACGGCCACTTAATGCCCGACTGCTGGAGCCGCGTTCGTGGTATAAAACTCATTTAATACTTAAAAGTGAAAATGTACAAAGTATTATTCAATTTTGGTAAAAGGGGACCAAGGAGGCCCACAAAATTTGATGGCGGGGGTTGGGCCTGTCCCTCC
>JAEQBA010000358.1:67643-82085 GCA_019434445.1 Phalangium opilio
AAATATTACGGTATAATTCTAAATATTACGGGATACTTCGAAATTACACAATATTTGGAATATTTTTCAAACTTGAAATATTACACTATACTACGAATATATTTACTTTTTTAACCAATTATTTCCAATATTACACCAACTCTGAAGGTACTACACATTAAAAAACTTAATTCAATGCGTTATAGTTTTCTAGCAGAAGTGGATCATATTACAGCTCCCTAGAAGTACTGGACGATATAACATCGCCGTGCATCAGCATTGTCTCCTAGCACTGAAGAGAAAACGGTATATGCGAAACGCAGCGGCGAATTTGTGAACTAAACCAGAGGAATGATTTTGGCGCGAAAGAAATTTTTAATAAGCGTGGCAAGCAAACGGAAGTAAGTGGTAGCTAACGAGGAAAGGTTTGAGAGAGAAGAGCGCGGAAGGAAACAAGTTGTTCCCATACAAAGTGTTGGGTTGTGAATATAATGGTAAAAGTCCACTTTACTTTTCCGATTTTAAAAAATAATTGGCGGTCTATTTTTTAAATGCGGTATTTTTTGAACGCTTGTGTTGAAAAGGAAATTAATATGAATTCAAATGATCAAAATAGCCTTCATAATGCTAGAATATTTTTAATGTATCCCTAGTACAGCACTGAGCTTCCACAGATTTGAATGTTTTTAGCGATGATAGTTGGACCGATTTATTACTTATTATAGGCTATGTGAGTAGACATAGAAATTTGTTTTCGTTTTTAAAGTGTGGCAAATCTTTTCAATGATTTAACGTTTTCTGTCAATATTTTTCTGTTTTACAAAACGTTTTAGTTGCTTACGGTTTAGTGCTTTTAATATCACATAGATCGTGTTCAGATGTCTCTTTAATTTGGACTTGCAACGATTGCAATTAGTTACATTGATCCTACGCGTTTTTTCTAATTAGCAAAGAAACATAAGCCATTCTAAATCAAAATTATAACGCGATAACAAGCTTCACACTAATCACGACACTGACGGTGGTCTGACAGACATTATCATCAACCGGAACTTCCGTAGGTTAACCTAACTCAAGATCCGGGTTAATGGGAAAACTATACTTGTAAAACTGGGCTATAGATGGCGGGCTTGGATGTCTTGGAAGAAAACGCTGTTTACAAAAGCATAACCTACGTCCAGTACTTATAGGGAGCTGTAATATGATTCACTTATGTTTCTAGATAATTCAATGCGTTATAGTTTTCTAGATAATTCTAAACTATGCGTTATTATAATTTACTTTATAAGTTCAAATAACTGATGTCGTATTCATTACACTTAATAGTTGCTATAGTACTTCCACCTTACGTACGTACTATCTTGGTAAACCTTTTCTATATTATTGTAGAAAAATAATTGATAGTTTTGTTTTTGGATGTCTTAGAAAAACTGATGGTTCGTCGATCACGTTTTTATGGAAATGTTGGAAGGCGCTCAAGGACTCATAATTATAACAATTATAATTAAGAGTTATACGAGGCAAATCATTTATCTGATTAACTTGAAAACCAACCCTTAAGCTACCCTGCTCCATGTGTCATAGCTTTGGTTTAGACTAAGTTTGTGATTAGATTAGCCGTGAATATTAACCCTGATGAGGTTTAGATTAGAGCTTGCCTAATATCTGATCACAAAAATGAATAAAGTGATCTAGCCTCGTCACAAACGGATAAACAATGAGCAAGAACATCCCCGAAATAATAAATAACTTACCATATATTAGCTTTTTCATTTGGTAAATTCAACTTACAAGTAGCGCATTTAAAAGTCAAACACGGCTCTATAGTTATGATAGTCGTCCGAAAAACTCCCAAGAACTAGTGTCTTTGCTTAGTCCGTTACCTACAATAATCAAGGCCTGTGCGCGGTAGTTTCGAAAGGGGCGACTTTTTAGAAACACCGACTTCTTATTTTCTCCCTATTTTACCGCGAGATGGCATTGATAGCTGGACCGAAAAGCGCGCGAAAATGGGTATTTAAAATTCCAAGCGCGAGACAATGAGCATTTAAAATTCCAAGCGCGAGGAAAATGAGCATTTAAAATTGCAAGCGCGAGAAAATGAACATTTCAAATTCGTCAAGTCCAGCTAATAGCGCTCTCAGGTGAGAGAATTCGGCAACTTAAATTGCCAAACGGAAAATAAAAATCGGCGCCGTGCACAGGCCTTGATTAACGTAGGCAACGCTTAATCAAACAACAGAGGATCGAAATAAACCGAGACTAAAATTACAAACTTTTAACACGTATAGATAATAGAAAGATTAAGTAAAGAGCAAAAATACGCCAAGTACAAGTCTATAAGCTCAAGCTCACTTGATGTAATCTCTATTACATCAAGTGAGCTTGAGCTTATATATAGTGATGTTAAATATCACAGGAATAAAAGTATTGTGGAATTAATGATCACGTGCGCCAGAACATAATTTGCTTAACCTCTCTCTTGCGAATATAAATCATCCCTTTACCAGTATATGTGGCGTTCAAAGTGTAGGTGGAAAAGGGATGAAACTCCCCAACTGAACGTCAGGTCACAGCTTAAGTCAATCGGAGGCCTTGCCCTACCACTCTCCTACTCTCTGTAAAGCTATGTTGTATGTATGAACTCGGTATCTACCGTGAGAAAGTTCTGTAATTTGGACTAAAATCCGAGATACTCTGTTTCCCACGGTTATAATATGGGATGGAAACATAAAATACTGCGAGATTTCTCGATTTTATAAATATTACACTAAGATTCTTAATATTCGTAAGGATTCGCGAAATACTTCGAATATTATCATTATTCTCTTCATATTCTCAGTATATTCTTCGTATTACATGTATTACACTTAATACACCATACTTTGCAATATTTCAATGTTACGAATATACTTCACATTACTCTTCGGTATTTTTTAATACTTCAAATATTACGAAACCAAATGTACACCTACTTCACGTAGTGATTACCCCCTCGCACTTCTGTTGGACTACATGATCAATAAGCCACTTCGAGGTAAAGTTTGGCGCATGCGCGGATTGAGTGCTGGGTCCAAAACAACGAAAATGGAGTTAGAAACGCATAGAAACACCCTAGTCAAGCTAAATATTAAGAAATTAAAGGTGTTATGCAGCAATTTATCTATCAATTGTAAGAGTAAGTGGCGAAAACATGATTATATTGAGGCAATAGAAAAAACCCTTTCCCAAAAAAGTCAAAATCAGAACGTTGAGCAGGCATGTAGTTTAAGCCTTGGCGATAATTTGGTCGGTGAGGACCGTGAGGTTCAGGTCTCAATCTTAAACAATTTCCAAGCACCTTTGTGTTCGTCAACGCCCATTGTTGATCGCAGTAAGAAAAGGAAGGGCCAGCTATTGTTGAATAGTGGGTGTAATAAATATTTCAGAGGTAAGCTCATCGTGTCTAGACTCCACATACTTGGATACGTGTTACTTCATAAATGATTTTGTTTCAGATTTATGCGGTAAAGATGGTCCTGAGCCAGATGAAATTCAAGATTGGACATTAAATCCTGATCCCACAGCTTTACCAAAAATAACATCAGTTGACGTTTATAATTATCTGGTTCAACAGAAGTCAAACATTGATAATGCTAGCAAAAGACATTATAAGGGTTTCAATCGAGCTGTAGCACATCATGTTGCTAATGATGTTATAAATGGAATCGAAACTAGTCTAGTAAGGAAACAGTATATTATTTTAAGAGTTTTAAATTAACTATTATTGTCAAAGGTCTGTGATCAACTTCTCTATGTGAAGTCTCGCTGTTATCCCTCAATGAGTTCGGAAAGTTATCGTGTATTTGTAGTACTAGACCAAATAGACTGTACCATATGCGGTGGCGGATGCGAATGCGCAGTTGGGTACTTTAAAACAGATAAATTATAATATTTTATGTAATGAAATTGTAATGAACCAACTTCATTTAGCAAATCTGGCGGGTGCTCTCATGTTGGTGCTTTACTGCTGTTTTTGGAAAGGTACGGTGAAATGACACCTGGAGATATCGAGATAGCATGTACTTCTACTATCTGCGGCTGGAAAGCTCCAAGAATAAGAAATATAGATCCAAAACCCTTGAAGGAAATTTCTTTAAATCGGCCAAAACTATATTCCAAGAACTTAAACGAATCAACAGAAATCGATAAATGGGAATCCTTTGATCCAAGACACCCTGCTGACCGAGCAAAAGACCCTGAGAGGATTAAACGTCATGTTAGAGCTCTTGTGGAAATTTACCCCCAGACTGGTGTCAAACATTTTTGGGACCTTGACATTCTACCTAATAGCAGCAACGAGGTGGAAATATCAACCTCTGGGAATGAATCTTCTAATTTGGTTAATGACAACTCAGATTTGGTTTCACTATCTATGAATCTTATTTTTCATCCAGGTAAGTATTTAAATTAGTAGGTAAACAACATTAAAATTAACATAATCTTTTATTATAGCTTTGGCTTTCCAAACAGTGAGTGAGTCTGCGTTAGAAGAATTTGTCGTTAATCAAAACATTTCTCAAGAATTAGTGAACTATATAGAGATGGAAACGAGGAATCAATCTTCTAGTAGATTATGGAAACGTCTGAGAATCGGGCGACTAACAAGCTCCATGTTTGGGCAAATTTTAGGATGTAGAGAAAAAAAATTCCCAACATCAATTGTAGATTCAATCTTGCATCCCTCGAAACTGGATAACTATGCTAGACTTCCACCTGCTGTTTTACGCGGGAGAAATTTAGAGCCTTTAGCTAGAGAAAAATATGAAAAATTATACAATCTAAAGGTAGAACCCAGTGGATTATCTCTGATGGCAGAGTACTCTTTTATTGGTGCTAGCGGAGATGGGCTGATAACGGATCCGATGGAAAGTACTCAAGGGGTTTTAGAAATAAAATGTCCAGCGTCAATTAAAGGAACAGATATTAGTAAACTTGAAATTGCAACCATTGTTGATAACTTTCCAACATTTTGCTTGAAAAAAAATAACGGTGTAATTGAGCTTGATAGAAAGTCCCATTATTACGCGCAGGTGCAGGGAGAGATGGCAGTTAAGAAGATAACTTGGGCAGATTTTGTGGTATTCACTGAATCTGCGGAAGGTGGATTATTTCGGGAACGAGTTTTCTTTGACGATAAATTCTGGACCACTAAACTTCTTCCTAAGCTGAAATACTTTTTCACTAAATACATTGTCCCATTTTTGATCAACAGTCCAAAAGAAGTGCCTTAAATTTTTTGTGATATTTTAATGTTATTCATTTTTTGTGATATTTACAAAAAATGTGATAGACAACTTTTTAAACAAGGAGTTGATTAAAAGTACAAATTTTTACAAAAGTGGTTCATATATATTTGTTATGTAAGAACAAACGGCAAAAATACTGCTTGACATTTTTGCTATTGTTAAAGGCATAATTCCATCAAAAATATGAAATTTCTTAACCCTTCCTATTGCCCTCTCTACGTGAATTCTCAATTCTGCAATTCTTCGCGTTTCAATAATTTCTTTTTCCGAAAACTGAGGCTTATTTTTCAAAAAAGGGGGCAAATTCAAGGTACAGTTTTTCTCTTTTAGTAAATCTTCAATTAAAAAGCCTTTATCAGCAACCACATTATCGTATTCATCCAGTAACATTATTAGTTTGGAATCATTTGTTATAGCTTTATCAGATACTCTTCCTCCCCATCCTTCTGATACAAAAGATATTACACCACCAGGAGTAATGCCTACTAGAAATTTCACCGTATTGTGCTGTTTGTAGTTAGAGAAAGTAAGATTTTGAGCTGTTAAGGAGGTCGACCGTTCTATGAATAACTCGGTACAGTCAATTATTATTCGCGTGTTAGGATACTTTAGATAGCATTGCGGCATGTACTTGTCAACTAAAGCTTTAGATGGAAAAGGAAACATTTCTTTTAATTCTAGTTCCATTAATTTAATCCATGTTTGAAACATATCGGAAAATGACGAAGGTGATATGTTGAAGCGATCAGCGATGTCATGAGCAAATAAGCCCACTTTGAGCCTCATCATCACTGCTAAGAACTGGTCAATTAAGGGAAGTTTAAAGGACCTTCTTCTTTTCCCTGGATTTGGCACCTTTTTTCCTCTTTTAAACATCATTCTCTCAGCTTTCTCTTGAAAAAAACTAAAAATAAAGATCAATTAACAGAAGAACCTTAAATCTTTATCCAAAATGTCACACCTGAAAAGCCACAAGAATACTGCGTAAGTTGGCAAACCAGTATAAAACTTTGTCATCTCATTATTATCTTTTAACTTTTCCGCATTCCAAGTACGTTGTTTCAAGCAGTCTTCTAGTTCTGATATTTTTTGACGCAAATTTCTATTTTCCATTTCTAATTCATGGTAGTCTGTCTGTGTTCCTTCACTAACTCGACTTGAAAGCACAGGCACAGTTTCTGTGATATTTTGGTCAGGGGTTTGGTTAGTCGTTTCATCAGCAATTTGGACAGACATTTCTTTTCCTTCAGACGTTGAAGTTTGAGAGGGGATTTGGACAAGCGTTTCGTTTGCCACAAAATTCACAGTTTCACAAATTTCTTTCGTGCTTATACTGCTTCCCACGTAATCATGAAAACCCAGAGAAACAAGAAGCCTTCTTTCATTTACCAGTTTACTCCTAAATTCTTTATACCTTTCATCCTTTAAACAAATTGTAATCCAAGGCTTAGCAAAACTATTGGAATTTTACAACCAAATAGGACTAATAAAACTATATTTTACCTTAATTTTGTTTCTTTCTTCGTTTCTTACTTTCCTTTTAAGTGCTAATTGAAGTTTCGCTTCTGAAATCTTTCTAGGTTTACGCAAGTTTAAAGTTGGAACCCAATCCGGATCACTAGGCTCCCAGCCTGGATATCCCGATACAAAATGTTTACTACATATACGCGAGTTCTGCGTGGGAGTATAGTTTTTTCTATTTACTATTCTTCCCCATAGTTTAACTCTAGCGGCCGGAAATCTATGCAGTCTAATATTTGGCATTCCCGTCCTGCTTTTACAACCGACGACACTACAGCAAACCATTTCTTAATTTTAATGTTGGTGATTTAATCGAGACAAAACAAACTTCCTATTAGGATAGCCTTACGGGAAAAATGCAATGGCGCCCGTTGGACCCACGCTCCCTTCTGCGCATGCGCGACTGAGTCCCCCTTTTCCCCCCCAATTTTACATCGAAGTGGCTTATTACTCACGTAAGAAACGCAAATCCTTGTCTATAGTATCCATTGATGTCGCCAAAGCCTTCGATAGCCGTTTCCCATTTTTTAGTTGCGCGCTCACTTTCTCGTCTAGGCGTCGAGCCTAATTAATTGAGTACGTTATGGCTACTTATAATAATGCGTCCACTACCATTACTTGCGGTCCATCATTTGGTCTAACGTGCGGGGTTAAACAGGGAGACCCTCTCTCGCCCTTACTGTTTAATGCTGTCATTGACGAGCTATTGGACACGTTACCTGACACCATATGCGTTAAGATCGGAACTTCTACTGTTAACGCGATTTGTTTCGCTGATGACCTTCTTCTAGTATCTGAATCCGAAGTCGGCATGAATCTGCTCATGCAACATCTTTCAGGCTTTATGGCGTCCCGTTATTTGCGGGTCAACCCACAGAAGTGCGTTTCCCTCGTTTTCCGTAAACACGGTAAAACTGGCCGTATCACACCAGTTATCTGTTCCGTCTTTAACCTATGCGATGAGCCTATACCACCGGTTACCTCGAGTGATTTTTTCACATATCTGGGTATAAATTTTCACCCTAATGGGAAGATCCCGCCACAACTAACCAAGCTTGAAAGACTACTGTCCCTTCTTCGCTCCGCGCCATTAAAACCCCACCAGAAATTAGTTATGCTACGTACTTACCTCTTACCTCGCTTTGTGCATATTATGTCCTTGTCCCTTATGACTAAGAAGTTTCTTAAGCGATTTGACGCGTCCGTGCGTCACTTCGTGAAGATACACCTGCGGCTTCCACACTATACGCCTGATTCTGGTTTTTACACTCCCGCGAAAGATGGCGGCTCGGGTCTCCCACGCTTCTCTCTCAGTATGCCCTTGAACTTAACATGTGCGCGAGTCATTGGGTCTTGAATAGGCCCAAAGGCGAAATGAAAGTGAAGACCGGTTCGGCCGGTTGCCCTGGGATCCCGCGAGCCTCGCGTTCGTGGGCGCACCAAGGGCCCGTCCCGATCGCCACGTTGACGGGGCGGAGCAAGAGCGTACACGTTGGGACCCGAAAGATGGTGAACTATGCCTGGGCAGGACGAAGCCAGAGGAAACTCTGGTGGAGGTTCGCAGCGATTTTGACGTGCAAATCGATCGTCAGACCTGGGTATAGGGGCGAAAGACTAATCGAACCATCTAGTAGCTGGTTCCTTCCAATGTAGCCCTCAGGATAGCTGGCACTCGGAGAATGCACTCTCATCCGGTAAAGCGAATGATTAGAGGCCTTGGGGTCGAAAAGACATCAACCTATTCTCAAACTTTAAATGGGTGAGAAGCCCGGTTTGCTCGACTGAAGCCCGGACGGCAACTTGGATGCGAGTGCCAAGTGGGCCACTTTTGGTAAGCAGAACTGGCGCTGTGGGATGAACCAAACGCCGGTTTAAGGGGCCCGATACGAGACGCTCATGAAATCTCATGAAAGATGTTGGTTGCTATAGACAGCAGGACGGTGGCCATGGAAGTCGGAATCCGCTAAGGAGTGTGTAACAACTTACCTGCCGAAGCAACTAGCCCTGAAAATGGATGGCGCTCCAGCGTCGACCCCATACCCGGCCGCCGCGGCCGAATAAACCATGGTGTTTTAAGCCGCGGTGAGTAGGAGGGGCGCAGAGGTGCGCGTCGAAGGTGCCGAACGTAAGCTCGCCTGGAGCCGCCTCTGGTGCAGATCTTGGTGGTAGTAGCAAATACTCAAGTGAGAACCTTGAGGACTGAGGTGGAGAAGGGTTCCATGTGAACAGCAGTTGAACGTGGGTCAGTCGGTCCTAAGGGATAGGAGAAAACCGTTCCGAGGCGGGACCTTTCATTCGCAAGTCCCGCTGGTGACCGAAAGGGAATCGGGTTAATATTCCCGAACCCGGAGATCGTCCCCTTCGGGGGTACATTGCGGAAACGCAAACGAGCTCGGAGACGTCGACGGGAGTCCCGGGAAGAGTTGTCTTTTCTTTGTAAGGATTCGACTCCCTGGAATCGGCTCGCCCGGAGATAGGGATGGTGTTTCCGTAAAGCACCGCGGCTCTTGCGGTGTCCGGAGCGCTCCCGTCGGACCTTGAAAATCCGAGTGAGAGGTAGTGATTTTCGTGCCGGACCGTACCCATATCCGCAGCAGGTCTCCAAGGTTAACAGCCTCTAGTCGATAGAAAACTGTAGGTAGGGGAAGTCGGCAAAACCGATGCGTAACTTCGGGACAAGGATTGCCTCTGAGGGCTGGGCCGATCGGGCTGGCACTGCACCGGGACTGGGCGAGACCAACCGGCAACGGTTTGTTTGAGCCCAGACCAGCGTCGGGGCCTTCCCGTGGAATATTTCAGCTGCGCGGCGTGCTGAGTCTTGTGCCTGGCACGACCGTTTCGGTCGGCAACTAACAGCCAACTCAGAACTGGCACGGACCAGGGGAATCCGACTGTCTAATTAAAACAAAGCATTGCGATGGCCGTTGATCGGTGTAGACGCAATGTGATTTCTGCCCAGTGCTCTGAATGTCAAAGTGAAGAAATTCAACCAAGCGCGGGTAAACGGCGGGAGTAACTATGACTCTCTTAAGCGTCGTCTGCTTAAGTCGCGTTTTTGCCGCGCTCCGTTATTTCGTTTGATTTAAGTTATTTTCGGTAGTTTTGTTTGCGGTATTCGGTTATTTTCGGTAATCGGAACGTGCCTGTTTGCGTGCTTTTGAGGTGTTCTACGCGGATATTTAACCAAGCTCTGAGGATATTTGTGTTTGCCCATAGCGTTACGCTGGTCTCCTATTTGTGTCCAGGGCGCTCGCCCACGTGGTCGCCGAGAATCCGAGAACATCGCAAATCGTCCGTCGTCTCCTGCTGCACGTTTTAAGACGTCTTGGAACCCTCTAGGACCAGTCTTTCTAAAGATAAGTCCTAGATTTTGCTATCACAAATCTCCCCATAGCGTTAAGCTGGGCAACTAAATGTGTGTTGGGCGCTCGCCAAAGTGATCTCTTCGCCTCAAAAGGTCCCTCAGGTCGTCCGTCGTATCTGTCTCGTCGTTTTAAGACCTCACTGAACTATTTGTGACTAGTCTTTCTCAAGATAAGTCCTGAAAATAACATTTTACTTGCAGGATTTTGCTGTTCACATATTTTCGCCACGTGGTGTCGCTCTATGCGTTTTTGAAGTACGTTATTGGACCTTTTCAGAAGCCGAGCAGGCTGTTCTTTCTTTTAAGACCTACCGGAACTCTGTACGACTTACCAATCTCGAGATAAGTTCATTTTTAGTTTTTGGCTTCCGACGGTGAACGGTAATGCTAACAAAAATAAATAGGGGAAAGTGTCGGACTCTCTCCTTCGTCTGTGACATGCATTTGGAGGGGTGAATGCATACTCGCGAAATCTGTTTCATCCCCCTCGCCCATTCACCACGTACCTAAGACAATTTGTGATATTGCGCGTGAAGAAATAGTGCGGTTTTATTTTACATTAGCTGCTTTTGACATAGGCTAACCGTGGCCACTGCAGTTTATCGCCACAATTTAATTTGATGATGTACATGATTGTATTAATTTAGTTTGTTAATATAGATGTTATTTACCAATTCGGGGTAGGATCGCCAGCTGAAAAAGCCAGCTCCTAATCCCTTAGACTAAGCCAGGGTACCGAGAACGAAATGCTCTTGCCCCTAGCGAAGTCTCCTCCGTACGGGAGCTCTCCGCGTACCGTCGCGTTCACGGGTGGAACATCTCCGTCCGTCCAAGGCTTAGTTTCCTACGGCCTATTGTCATTGTATATTTTCCGCTTATCGTTAATAAAATTGTAAAGTTAAAGTTAGAAACTCCGTCTCGGTACTAATTCCTACGTAACAATATTGATGTTATTTACTAATAGAAAAACGTTTTAGCTTATAATGACAACCCAGGGCCCAAGTTTAAACGAAATTCTAAAGGATTTTAACGATGAGTATTTTTGAATTAAATGATGATTCAAGAACATCTGGGGCATTTTTAATTTAATTTCGGCGTGCTAGCGATTTAAACAAACTTTAACCTCGTTCAAACGCGAAAAAATCACTAAAGAAAATAGAACAGAGCGAGCAGGTTGTGACTCTTCCTTGAGATACGCCTATGCCAAATTCTCCCGTTTGGTGGCGTACGAGCGTTATTTTCGGGAAGAATGACATCATCAACTACAAATCTGATTGGTTGATACCATTTCGCGCGCTCGAGCGTCTCGAAATGCATGTCAAGCTAAGGTAAAGGCAGGAAAATTTGGCAGTCCGACACTTTCCCCTATTTATTTTTGATGCTAATATTCAAACTTACTCAGAATGAAGTTGGCGCGCCAGTAAGCCGCGATCTAAGTTGAGTTTCTTATTTAACTTTTGCCGCTCGTTCTTTTGCGACCATTTTCAACAAGCTACGAGTATTTTTCGCGATTTTATAACCATTTTAATGTTTTTTCGGTTTTCATAGACCACTAAATCGCGCGCATACCCATAGTTGCCGCCCGGATCGCGCGCACATACATTTTTGTGCACTTGTTTTTAAAATCGGTTTTTGATCGTGTTTTTGACTTTAAATTCGGTTTTTGACCGTGCTTCACCGTCCTAAACCATGTCAGGCTCGAGTTCTGATGAAGATGATACGGGTAGCAATTCGAACACACCTCAACCTCGGGATTCTTTAGATGGTAACTCTGTTAATTCGCGTCTCGCTTTGCCGTTGACGGTTCTCCCGTCCGTTACGCCTCCCACGCCAATATCTCGACTGCTGGAGCTCTCAGCCCAATTTGAAGAGCTACTTACTTCTCGTAGTTCGTCAAATAAGAAGGTTTTCAACAAGGCTTCCCGTGAAGCAGCACGCTCTATTTGGGCCGATATTTCGTCACTGGTGATCGATTTGCACAGTACTGCTGCTCATGTTGAAGGTGCGTATGCTGAGAATAAACGAATTATGGATACATTACTCGCCAAAGACACAACTACCACTACTGCTCCCTCTCAGGACGGTGACGCTACGTCTCCAAAGCCGCTGTATTCCAACGCAGCTTCGAGTCCCCGTCTCTCGGTACAGTCAGGTGCCCAGGATTTCTCCGCAATTACCTACTCATCTTCTCGCGTTCCAACGTTAGTCTTTTACCTCACGGGCGACGGGGTTTCTTCGCAGCAACTACACCATCAGCTACGCGATGGGGTTAAGGCAGCTCAACTAAACATCGGCATTGTTCGAGTGCGCCACTGCGCTAATAACGGTGTGGTTATATTGCTTCCGGACGAGAGAGACTTAACCGCTCTTCGTGATTTTGTGACTGCTGACCCTACGCTTTCGACAGCCGTCCGTTGTGACGTTCCACAACTTCGCCGTCCCCAGTTAACAGTTTATCAAATAGATGACTCCGTGGCCAATGATGACCTTATCCCTGCTATAATCCGCCAAAACGGTTGGACGCATCGCCCTCGGACCTTAGCCTACTACTAACCGTTTACAACTCTCGCCGTGGCAAGAATTGCGTGCTGGAGCTGCCTCCCGCACACTTTCATGATATTCTACACCGTGGTAAACTGTACATCGGTTTCCACCATTGCTCTGTACGTAGGCGTTTTAATATACGTCGCTGCTTCCACTGTCAAGGTTACGGTCACACTAGCGCTCGTTGTCCTAGTTCGCGCACTGTCTGTGGGTACTGCAGTAAAGCCCATACCTATACCAGTGACCATGCACTTCGGAAGACTATCCCACCTGCTTTAATTGTTGCGAGCACAACCGCCGTCATCGCACCTCTTTTGATGTTAACCACGAAACCAACGACACCCGCCGGTGCGAAGTGTATCAACGTCAACTACGGCAATATCGTTCGCGGGTCTCCTTTTAATTCCCTTGAGTTTTATATCTAACTCTTGTTACAATGGCTACCTCAAATATTAATACCCTCGCTGCTACTTTCGTTTATCCCGTTTCTGGTGTGGCTTCATGCCCTCCTGTGAGCGGGTTTTTGCGGACCACAAATCGTGGCGCGCTCATGTCCTGTCGCACGGTATAGCTCCCTCGCTGCTTTACTTTACGTTTGTCGGATTTGTCGGGCTTCGTATCAGAGTATCTTCGGCGTTTCGGTACATGCTTCGTCGTGCAATTCTTCGGTTGCGTCCGTTTCCTCGGAGGCGGCCACCGCGTCTAACTGTGATCCTAACACTTACTCATGCGAGTGGTGTCCATTTACCTGCGTGACGATACGCGGTCTCGGAGTTCACCAGCATTTTAAACATCCTTCTGAGTACAACATTAAACATGAACGGAGTGCCAATTATCGCTATTGGCATGAGGACGAAGTGCGCGCGTTGGCAGCTCTTGAGAGCTCCTTACCGGCTAATTCATTCAATTTGAACCAGTTACTTTCTGTAAATTTACAGCACGACCTATAACAGCCATTAAGGCTAAGCGACGCGATCCTGCATACCGGTCCCTGGTCTCCACCCTACGACATGATCATCTACTAACCTCTATCTTGAATCTAGCTATCCCACGGAACCGATTGACAGCTCTCCCGCTTTAATACCTCCTGCTGACCTGGTGCCTGAGGCTACTATCATCGCGCCTGAGGACCAGTTCCGTCCACCCACATCCACAACCAAAATTTCAGTAATGAGACCAAATCAGGTTTATACGTCTCCCGTGCACCAGAGGACCAGAGGTCGGACAAACCGTGTTAAAACAGGTTCGCGAAGTTTTGTGAATTTAGGATCAGTAATGGAATTAGTTAAGAAGGAAAGAACCTTGTTGTGCCGTTCAATCCTTTTATCGAGTACCGAAGAGCATTGTTGGGATATATGGCTGAGCGATTCAACACGGCCGCAAACAGCGCGGCAAAAGCGGTCACCCCGTTAGAAGGCATACCACGACAAGCGAGAAGGTTGAGACGGAGTTTCAGTTTCTTGATATGCATCGAAGCATCTGAAATCTTAGCCCGGGTACCCAACCAATGATGTGAAACTGAACCATTACCCTGATTTAGTCCGCAGCCATAAACTGTGTCCGCAAAAGAGAATAAGAACCCCGACTTAAGGCTTTCCTTCGTTACATCAGGAGCTAAGAATTGAAATACAATGCTCCACCTAACCAGCAACGAAGGGAGACTCAAAGTACCGCACGGATGACTGGGGAGTCTGTGTTAATTAGGCCGTTGAGGCGATTAACTGCATTTAAGGGCATGTTTTTGTA
>JAEQBA010000359.1:0-34042 GCA_019434445.1 Phalangium opilio
TAATTAACGAACGAAGATACAAGCGTGATGTTATACGTAGCAAATGAAAAGCATACTGAACCCCCCCCCCTTATAACCTAAGGAAGTCTAAAACCATTAAGGGGGGATTTGGCGTGCGGCAATCCCCCCTTCCTGTTCCCTCCCTTTTAAGGGGTTTAAAGACTCTAAGGGTAATTATCTAGAAAGAGAGTCAACCCAAATGGCCAAACCGTAAATCCGCGAATAACAATAATATAATAATAATCTTAACGACCCAGGGTCATTCAATCGTCACGTGACCCGGAATCAACCAATAACGATATCATGAGCTGCTGTTCGCTTCAAATACATTTTCTAATACCAAATCTCTTAAAATTTAGTAGTCAAGAAGCGATATCTAGTTTATTAGGGAGAAGGTATAAGATGCCCAAGTATTCGCGTGCCATAGTCCCAGTCCCCCCTTCAAAATACAAGGGGGGACGTAAAAGGAGACCGGGCTATTTCGCTGCCTCTCCTCAGTCGGAAAATATGACTGTAATTTCGTCATTCGCGTAGACGCGCTGACGTGCACAGTTTTCAAGAACCAATGAGATGCCGGTTTAAATTTAGAGGCGGGGATTAACTCCGGACCTACGTTTGTTTGGACTGGAGATAAAGCTGGAAAGTGGATGAATGAATTTATACCTTCTCCCTAATAAACTAGATATCACTTCTTGTTTTAAAATATGTATGTTGAGGAAAGGACTGAAGTAGGTGATTTAAGTCGACAATGTTCTAGGCTGGCCAATTCCAGAACTAGGCTTGTGATTGGTTATTACGAAAAGACTTATATGACGTCACAGTTTCTCTATAATCGTCCCTAAACTATTTTTTAGTTACTTGGCCTACTACCCCTTTTAATACCTTCATTATTGTTCAAGATAAATTACACACTGTCTCTAAATCTTTATAGAGGTCATAGGTTAAAGCCTTTTCTTTTTTTCTTCTTGAAGCTGGGAATTATATCCTGTTATTATTTATTTATTTGGTAATTTAATCTCGAGGGAAAGTTTAAAAAGTGTCATCGTAAATCGTTAAAACGTGATTTTCAACGCGGTTTCGCGGACTTATATCTTAAGCCTTGGTACCTTAATTCGTCAGTCCCACGGTGTCACGTATCGTTCGTGCCAAGGCCTACCAAGGCCAGCTAGGGATTTCGGGCGATTTTTGCTCCCTCCGTAAGTTAGTTATATTCGTTTCTCTTCGTTAATGAAGCGAGAAGAATTTTTTTTGAGACAGCGGGAATTATACATACAGAAAATTTGGGGAGTTACGTGTCCAAATTTTGAAAGAAAAATATGATAAAAAATTTTTTTTTAGGGCAATAGACGGTAGCCAAAATCGAAAATCGATATAATTTTTCCGCCAAACGATTATTATGAAGAAAGAATAAAAAATCAAAGCTTAAAATCAAAGACCGTCTCGAGTATTAAAATAGTTTAGTCGTAATTTGCTCTGAATCGAACCATAAGCGTATGTACATTCTATTAAGGTTGGTTTTATTTTCTTAGGCGCAATTTGCGAGTGATTAAATATCCCGGTATGTTTTACTGAAAAGAAAGCAATGTAGATAAAGCCTATTATCTATTTTTTATGATGGTCATTTACCCCGCTTTTGGCTTGCGTCAATGTTTCTAATTCGCTTGATAAAGTTTATATGCATTTGTTACTTAATAGCGGCTTACGTTGACGTCTTATGGGTTATAATACAATGAAAGGCGAGAAGCTGCCATTACTTGATTTTCTTTTTTTTCGATAGCACGCGCTGGGGCTTTAGTTCAAAGGGGTCGGATACTTAAACGATTTATTGTAACTTCGAATAGGGTTACTTTTTTATATGAAATATCACAGGCCACGCATGGCATTTTTAAAATCGGGCTTCGTTACGTCACAGATATTTAAATTACCTGTTAATTAATTAAAACCATAATTATCTAAATCGACTGAGAAATTAGTGAAATTAAAGCGTTTGACCGGGATAATAAAACATTAGCTTAAGAGGGATAGTATCCGACACTTTTATCTTTTATAATCCTTAGCTCGTTGGATTTTAACGATGTTTACCAAATCATAAAAATCCTTGGATGGTGATGACGTGGGAAAGATTTCCTTAGTTCCTTCAGCTTTTGGTATTCATCCTTTTTGGCGTATTTCCTCCTCTTTATCCTATGCCCCCCCGCGGGGGAAGGGTAGGGGATTATCCCCTGGTCGAAAGGGCCCTTTTCCGTTCGCTCTGTTCTGTTCGCTCCTACAATGTATTTCTTTCCGGTTTCTTGGGGACAGATTTTTATAGTCGCCCGGTTTTTGCATTTTTTTGCCATCTTCTTCCGGTTTGGTTTCGCGTCATAATGTTCGTATAGGTTTAATTTTCCGTTTTATAAACTTTTCTAGTTTGAAAATTTGAATTTTTCACTTATAGGCCTATTTATTTATTTAGGCTTCTCTCTGATCTTACTATTCGCTCAAGGGGAGTATTTTTAATTGCGCGATAATTAAAACTTTTAATTTCTTAATTAAATTTAAAGTTTTATTTATTTATTATTTTTTCTTCTTCTCATTTTTGTGTTTTGATAGGAGCGTAATTACAGAGTTTAATTCCCTGAATTTAAATTTTGATTTAAAGAAAACAGTCCAATCTTTATAAGTTTACAGGGTTTGGGTTAAGTTAAGCTTAAGGGCAAATTTAGGGAATTTGAAAATATACCGCGATCTTTGGGAATTAAATTAATTATGTATAAGATGAAAGTATGAGAATATTTAAATTGGCCAATACGCTGTTTGAATTTGAAAATTGGAAAATACGTTGGCCTGTGAAATGTGGGACTTTGAAAATTGGCGCCTAAAAGTTTCGAAATTTGTAGATAAAATAATGAAAATAGAGCAAAGAAAAATTGGAGAATAAAAAATAGACCAGTGAAAGTCGGGAAATTTAATAAATAAATCATAGAAAGTCGCTTTTGAAATCAAATTAGTTTATAAAATATTAATTTTTTTTGCCATAGAGAAAGAAATCTTTGAAAAATATATTAAACCAACGTGTACGTATACACGCGAGAGAGAAATGTTTGAAAAACCATTTGAAAACCCGAGGTATAGGCCTACCAATGGTGAAAATGAATTTGTATCAAAACTAATCATGCTTGCTTCCAACGCGTGAAAATGTAATTTAGAATAATACTCGCGTTTGTGAGTCGTCTTCCCGTACATGCCTTTATTCACATTGTCTCTCGGTCTCGTCTGACGCGGTCGCGTTGTACTTGGGAATTCCCCCCCCCCTTGACTATAAGTACAAGTAACAGTCTGTCGCGTATACCTAGGGCCTATTGCGTTTGCCCTAAATCATTTATAATCTACTTTCATTCATGAATATTTATTTAACTCATTGCCCGGCCTTTAGTTCTCTCTTTTTTCCTAGAAAATATGTAATATTAAAATTTAGATTAAAAAAAATAAGGATTTATATTGAGAGAAGGAAGATAGTTACGTGTGTATGTGTGTGGGGTTTGAACCACGACGACTACAACGCGAACGTGTATGTATTACGTTGTAGGGTGTATTTTAGAGAAGGCTGGCCAGATGCTGACAGCTGTTCTTTTACATTTTCGGCCTTTTCACTTCCTTGACGCCCCCCCTTCCCCCACGCGTCCCACACTCATCCCCTCTCATCTTCTGCCTCCCGAGGGTTACGTTTGCTAGCTCCGAATTCATCCGCTGGTTCTTTTTAAATCGAGGGGAACGATACTTCACTTTTTTTCTTCTTCTTCCATATTCAATTTTAAAATTATATATTATTTCTTTAAAAATTTTATTTATTTTTTTATTGAAAGGCCTTGGTTGGACGTACTCTACTATATCAACGTAAGGGTCATTCTAAGTTTATTTTAAAGTGAACTCGCTGTTTAGGCGCACTAGGGGACGTACTTAAGGATTTGTATTATTTTTTATTTGTGTATATCAAGGTCATAATTTCGAAATTAATTATTTTCAAAGTTATTAATGTTTAAAGGTAGACCAGCTGGGTATGGAGAAGTAAACAATGTTCGCTGCATAATTTATGCTAATTTGGTTGCAAAATAAATATAATTTACTTCTTTGATAATCCTTTTTAGAATCGAACAGATTTTTCTGTTATAGATAGCGGTTGAATACCACACGTCACAAATTACTGGCTGGCAACACTTGTCTGCAGCCCACTCTCATCTGATAATGTGTTTTTAAAATCTCGCACCTCCCTAATATCAAAATTTCATATTTTTTATTTCTTCATTCAAAGTAGCATCGAACCCCTCCCCTCAAGACTTCAACGCAGCTAAGCTAAAGCTAAGCTTTTGTGGCCCTTATCCCTCACCCTCCTTGGGTCCCCTGTTTCGATGCCCCTCTGGTCTCCTTTCGCTCGAATGCTTTTGAAAAGTTAGTAGTAGTCTTATATTCTTCTTAAGTCCCCTCTCCATCCATCGCCATTTTCCTCTTCCATCCCATCCCGTTCTGGGTTTCTTTTGGTGATGTAGCTCTGGCTTCAATATAGTGGATCAGGGACGCTGGGACGTATCCTCGTTTTTGTCGCGTGGTCGGTCGGTCATTCCGTGGCCTGCTCTCTGTTCCCCCTCTCTCTTTCCATCCCTGAAGGAGGATGGAGAGGAGGGAGGATGTTGGACGCTGGATGCTGCACCACGGAAGAAGAGAAACATTTTTTTGGGGGTTACTGCTTCCGACATACGCTTTAAGTCATTAGATCTCTCCTAAAAATTCATAGGAGCAGAAGAAACTGCCCTCTCTTCCTCTCTCTCTCACTCGCTCGCTTGTGTCGGTGACAAGGGGTCCTTCAGATGACAGGGGGGGGGCCCAGTTGTGGTAGGGGAGGGGAGGGGCAGGGTTTTTTGGTCCACTATTTTATTTTCGGTTTTTGGGGATGGTCATTCTTTAGAGTATAGTACAAACAATGATGCATGGAGTTGCTGTTTTTAAAAATAATATTTGGTCTTTTTATTAAAATTATCTATATAGGTAACTTACCGTCGAGGTCAGTTTGTTTCAGGTGGAAATTACACTATTTTTAATAATTTTTTATTGTTAAAACTTAATTTGGGTAAGATTGACTCTTCTTTTAGAGGCTTTGTGATTTTATAGACCAGGTTCTTAAAAATATACAGGGTGTTTGTTTCTCTTATAAGTTTGCATGCATAAATTAAGGGATTGATATTCTTTGGGTGATCGATTTTGAGTAGAAAATGTTCTGTGCTTCTATCTCCATTTTGTTTACCACAAGGGACACTGTTTCAAATCGAGTTAACATTTGATGGAGTGTTTTAGGGATGACCCCTTGATTACATTATAAATTCATTGAATGATCAGTTTCTTAGTTAAATTCAAGGGGTCATCCATAAAATACTTTTTACAATCTTAACTCGAAAACAGTGTCCCTTGTGGCACACAAAATGGAAATAGAACTTACATTTTTATGTACAATATATATTTTTTAAGTAATGTCTTCTAGACTGTATTTTGTCATTTGTTAGCGTTCTTGTTAAAATATAGCCAGCGATTCAAGTCACACTTTGGAGTAATATATTTCCCTGGCGATGCGACGCGACGTGACGTATCGCAATGTGTCCGTCTTAGGTAGGGGGTGGTGAGATGGAGGTCGAACGTACAAGCGTCACGTATGTCCCGACATAAATTTAATCTAGTTCATATTTGATTCATGGAATCAAAATTTATTCGCAAGAGGCATTGGGATGGTTCAGCCTCAGGTACGCCGAATTGACGCATGCAGTACCTGGAATAATCAGGGATTCTTTGAAAATGTGTGTCAGGGAAATATTTCGATTTTTCAGGGAGAAATCGAGGAAAAACCCGGGAAAATACTGATCTGTAGCAACTTGGTGCAAATAATTATTACGTATTTAAATGAGATAGGGGAGAGGCCCCGGGCCCCGCACCCATGCTTAAAAGAATTTCATTTTAATACCAAAAAAAAAATTCATTCATTCATAATACTTAAAATCCATTTCCGGACTGGGCGAGGGTTTAGGGGTTTAAAATTCGTAGTAGTTACGGTTACCGCTAAGAGTGGAGTGGGGTGCAGAGGAGAGGGGGGTCTCTTTCACTGATGGCGCGAAACGAACAGCTGTCCCTCCAGGGTGAGGTTTAGGCCATTTTATTCAACAGTGGTATGCCATATGCTCTCTCAACTGGCTGCATGGATCCAATGCCTTATTTACCACTCTTGCTTGCTTTTCCACGAGCGCGAGCAACTCAAAAACGCGAGCGCAGGCGCGCTAACTAATAATATAATGGTCATGCTTATTTTGATCGAGGGGATAATCACTCGCTCCGTTAATACAACCTTGGTGTTTCTGTCAGAAATTTAGAGGGCCAATTTTGACTCGAAAATGCAACGTCTATAATCTGAACTCTACAAAAACGGTGGCCATTAGGTCAAAATGTCATTGAATTTTATATTATCAACTAGGGTTGTCGAGAACACTCCCCTTTATTTCTGATAGGTCTTCAGAAACACGGACATTAAATTATAAAGACAAATATGGTTATTACAAAAAGAGAAACCAACACACAGGGGGCGAAGTCGCCATTGGGGTATCTTCCCTTCTCGCCATGAAGCTCCGCCAGAGGCAGTGCGAGTTGGTTAGCTCCGTCTGGCGAGAGGGAGAGTACCCCAATGGCGGCCCCGCCCCTATAAGTTGGTTTCCCTGTTTGTAATAAACGAATTTTTCGCGTCTCTACTTCAAATTTATGTACTTCTGTTTTGAAATTGGTTAAAACGTATTTTGCAGTAAAATATGGTTTACTTTGGGTAAATTTCAAACCCCGGGGGGGGGGGCGGTGGGCAAAGGCCTTGGCGTTAGTAACGGGCAATAGATGACTGAACCTGGAGAGGAAGGGAAAATGATTTAGCTTAAATCCTACATCGATAACGCACGGTTATACTCGTTTATTAAAGACCCCCCCTCCTCCCTCTCTCTCGTGGAACTTGTTTCCACCCCCAACCCCAGCCCCCGGGTCCCAGAGAAGGGAGTAAATGCCCCTGATATATATAATATTAGGCTATATATATTATCATAAGTTTATATAAGATATATAGCCCGTAAGTTTCACACCGTGGTTATATAAGTTGGAAGTCCTGAGTGACTTATAATCAATGCCCACCCAAAACCGCTTGACCTAGATGGCTGAAACTAGTTTTGCAGGGACGTTACTCTTACGTAGTAGGCACGTACCTAGAAAGATCTTCCCATTCCACCGCCATCTTGAAAAATGGCGCCCAGAAATGTAACCAAAACCTTTTTTATGGAAAAACGGCCGTGCATTTCAACTGATTTCATTTCATATTTAGTACACTGGTTTCCAATATCCTATCGATGACATTTATGGTAAACTTTAGGGTTTGTTTTGATTTACCGCCATCTTGAAAAATGGCGCCTAGAAATGTAACCTGAACTTTCATTATGGAATAACTTCCGCAAATTCCAAAAAATGTTTTTAATATTTAGTACAATGCTTCCCTATATCCTATATCCTATAGGTGGGATTTGTGGTAAACTTTAGGGTTTCGATTTACCGCCATCTTGTAAAATGGCGGTCCGAAATGAATTTCAAAAATTAAATATTAAAGAACGCTGATTGGTGCCTAGCTCACTTCCTTTTAATATTTCTATTTGCCCTTGTTCTCAGTAAGCTTAGGCAACGGTGTCACACTTATGGAATATAAATCTTGTAAGCTTATGATATTATATATATAATTTCTCGAGCTCGGAAAAGGTTTTGGCGCGAAACGCCTTGAACTGCTCCATGGACAATCTTTCATCTTATAGATTGTTTTCGGGGTTTAATACGACGTTACGCGATGGCGGAAATTTCCTCGAGACACTATGGGGGCTATAAATCTGGCGGGAAAACACCGGAGGGGGGGGGCTGGCGGAAAAGGGGGGTCAGTTGATTTCTTATACGCTTGATTCCTAAAAAATAACTTCCTATGTATAGTCGATGCACGATTGATTGGACCACTAATCTTTAACTTATCCCCCATCACCTCTTCCTCTTTCCTACTTCTTTTCGACTTGCGACTTTGTTGTCGTGTGTCCTGAAAATATATTAGGTCATCACCTTTGAGAACAGATACTATATGTTTTAAATAGTCCCTTGATAACCTTTATATTTAACCAAGAAGTGATATCTAGTTTATTAGGGAGAAGGTGTAAGGTGCTAAGTATTCGCGCGCCATAGTCCCAGTCCCCCTTTCAAAATACAAGGGGGGGGGGCGTAAAAGGAGGCCACCGGGCTATTTCGCTACACTCTCCTCAGTCGGAAAATATGACTGTAATTTTCGTCATTCGCGTCGCCCTGACGTGAGTATTAAAGAACCAATGAGATATCTCGCTGGTTGTAATTTAGATTCGGCGGGGATTAACTCCGGACCTACTATACGTTTGGACTGGAGATAAAGCTAGATTAAAAATGTGGATGAATGAATTTATACCTTCTCCCTACTAAACTAGATATCACTTCTTGGTGATACTACAACTTTATGTCTGCACTTTGTCCACCAAGTAGCCTGGCCTCCTGATACTTGTAAATGGTCTCAATTCTCCTAGTCTGAAAACTGAGGAATAGGTACTTTAATTATAAGCAGACGGTTTTGTTTTATTATTTAAATAACCAATAAAAACCTTTCAACTATCTCTTAATTTGAAACTGCAGCGAAACTTCAAAATTATAAATTTATAGGTAGAGGAATGTTTTTGATTTTCAATTGACTTCAAATTTCTCTTAACTGGCGAAACAAAAGTCGATATTTTTCTGCTCTAGCTTAATTGCAAACATCGGGAATTTTAAATAAATTGTTATGGTTTAAGAAGAATTTCGATATGTGTACAGGGTGTTTCTGATGAGTCTGCCGCCATAAATTTAGGGGGATGTTCTTTGGGAAAACTATTTTTAGTCAAAAATGTAACTAACTTCTATCTCCATTTTGTTTACCACTAGGGACACTGTTTTCGAGTTATGATTTGATAAGTGTTTTAGGGATAGACCCCTTAATCAAATTAGAAATCATAGAATGTTCAGTTTCTTAATTAAATTTTAGGGGTCATCCGTAAAATACTCTGTATTTTATGCATGCAGACATATCAGAAACACCTTGTACCTCTCTCTCTCGCATTCTGGATCTTTCCTTGGCTAGACACCTTATTAGAAGTCGGTTTTAAATTAATGGGAAATCGAAACTCTCTTTCCTCCCTCTCCTCCACCCCCTCGTTTTCTCTATACATCGTCTCCCCCCCCCTTTTCCACAATCCTCATCTTTCTCCTTATTTCTCTTACCTTGGAGGAAAGAGAGAGATGGAGTAGTAGATCGATCTCACGACGCCATAAACTGAGGATGCTGCATAGGAGAACTCCATTTCAAATCTTTCCTCCCTGCTCCTTACCCCGGAATCGCCAGAGCGAGCGAGCGTCGTGCCATATTTTAATTTTGAAACTTTTATTTAAATCTAAAGTACTTCCTTCTCTAGTATATCAGTTAATATGAGAGATGAATGGATAATAATAATACGTAGCCCTTTATTTCAAAATGTAGACTATTTTATTCCCAGTTTCTGTGGAGAAATGATTTTATTTGTATGTATTTTATGCTGAAAGGTGTTTTGTTTGTGATTTACGCGCGATGATGAATTGATTTGAACTGGATCCCGCTGTTGCGAGGCTATTGTATATTTATTTATTTATTTATTTATTTATGTTATAGAATATAAACGTTTGTCTTAAAGGGTATGTTATTATCCGTAATTATACGTTAAATGTTTGGAATCGAAATTAAACGCTATCAAGAAGCGATATCTAGTTTATTAGGGAGAAGGTATAAATTCGCCTCCACATTTATAATCTAGCTTTATCTCCAGTCCAAACGTAGACGTAGCCTGTCCGGACTGTTAATCCCCGCCGCCTCTAAATTACAACCACCAGCATCTCATTGGTTCTTGAAAACTCGTGCACGTCAGCGCGACGCGAATGACGAAAAAATTATTTTCCGTCTGAGGAGAGTTTAGCGCAATAGCCCGGCCTCCATTTACGTCCCCCCTTGTATTTTGAAAGGGGGACTGGGACTACGGTGCGCGGATACTTAGGCATCTTATGCCTTCTCCCTTAGGCATCTTATGCCTTCTCCCTAGTAAACTAGATAACACTTCTTGATGCTATATTATCCCTTTAAAGGCATGCAGTAGGAACTACAAATCGTACTTCTAAGTCTAGACATATTTGAATAAGTCTTTATGGAAATTTAAGAAAGTTAAAACTTTATTGAAAAATAGGTCAAATTTGATCGTCTTTCAAAATCTATTGGATTTTAAAATGCGTTTTTTGCGACCACTTCCGATCGATCTACTTTGATTTTTGATAACTTTTTGATAATAATTTTTTTTAGTGAATTGATGGAAAAATTCCCCTTTAAATGGCGCTTATTACTACGTCAAGAAATCACACGACCGTGTAAGATTCATGGATATTGACATCAATTGCCCACTAATTTCTCTTAAGCCTTGGGTTTTAAAAAAACTCAATTTTTTTCAAACCTGGTAGCTATACTAAACGGCAACGATAAATAGTTGGAGCTCGAAAGGTTGTTATGTAGTTTATTGTTCGAAGTGAAATAAGGAATACGGTTAAAGGCTGCAAAGGCTTGATGTTAATTCTAATTACGATGCGGTTCAGTTTCATTCCTTAAATCAGGGCGAACGTATCTTTGTATGGCGTGTGAAACGTTTCTATTGTCTTGGAGAATGAGGCGTTTTGGAGGCCGACGCCGTCATTGGAACCCGGTTCAATTTGGGAAAGTTTTTTTGTTCGTTTTTTAAAGTGCGAATGAAACCCCCACCTGAATATTTAGTAAGTTAACGCGGTCCATTTTGGAAGTTCAAGTTAGGTAATTGTACAGGGTGTTCATTTTTCAATAAGGGATGGTGGTAAGACGCAAGTGCGGGCAGTGGTTTTAATTTGGCTGGCGATGTTTAGCTGGAAAATGGAACTTCTATGATATTTTGACCATCCTAGACAAGTTACAGGGTTCATACAAGCCTCGAAAACAGGGAAAACCTGGAAAACTCAGGGAACTTTAGAATTTTTAGTAAAATATCGGGAAATTTGTGAGGTTTGCTCTGAAGTGCTTGCTTCGACTATAAAAAACCACTCCCGTTGTTATTACTCTGTTTATATGGGAAAAAACCTGGAAAACTCAGGGAAGTCTGTTTTCCAGAAGTTTTATGAACTCTGTTATGATTGGAATATTTTACGTATGACCCCTATGAAACTGAAAAACAATTGCTTATTTAATTAAGGGGTCATCCCTAAAACACAATACAATCGTAACTTGTTTAGGGTGATGGTCCTTGTGGCAAAATGTGATTGAAGTTACATTTCCAAGCTACCATGCACCCTCCCTTTTTCTAATACCCTGTATATATTAAGCATTTCACCTTCACTTTGGAATTGAAACTAAGATCCCCTCTTTTGTCTTTGGGTTTTGGGTTCTTTTTTTTTATCTTTTCTTTGTCCGGTTAGTTCCTATAGTTAGAGAGTGAGTGAGAGAGAGACGATTTATTGGTCCTTGGTGAAAGTAATTGTTGGCTCTTTCCGAGTGTCTTTAATTGCAGCCAGCTAAAAAAGGGAGACATTGAAAGAGGTTATCTCCTTCTTTTTTCTTTACTTCTTCTGCAAGCCCTTTCTCTTTTCTTCTGCCCCTTTTATAAACCGACACCACCGAAAAGTTTTAGGAGAATTCCCCTCCCCCCCTTCTATAGTTGGCGGGGAAGAAGTTCTAAACCGACCGTCCTCGCTAATTAATGAAATTTCTTAAACTTTTAAAAGGAACTGCACGGGAAAAGTATATAAAAATATAAAGATTTCCGCTGCGCTAATTTTTGCAATTAAAAATTAGGTCAAATATATATGTACCGTTTTCGTTTAGAAGAATGCTATGGCATTGTTCTTTGCTAAAATGACCACTGCTGCTGTGATAGAGGGGAAATACCCTTGGAGGAGGGAAAGTGAGATGGGGTAGAAATCTGGTTTACCTATAACCTAACAAGCCTCTCTACCCCATACTGTAGCACCGAATTCTTCCCAGTATCCTCTTGAGTTTTTGGCCGCCATTTAAAAAGATGGCAACAAATCGAACCCAAAAGACCATTCAGCACGTCTATAGGTTAAAGGAAACCAGTGTACTAAATATTTGCGAAATCGGTTGAAACGCGCGGACTTCGTTGCATAGAGAAGATTTGTTACATTTCTGGGTGCCATTTATTAAGATGGCGGCGGCGGATTGGAAAAATCTTTCTTTGTACGCGCGTACTACTTACGAGTAACGTTCCTGCAAGCGGTTTGGGCTGGGCGTTGATTATCAGTCTTCAGGACTTCGATTTATATAGATATAGATAAATACTCGAGTTTTGATATTCGTAAATGGAAAATATAAGAAGCCCTTTGATTTTTTGATTGGGCGATGACGTCATAACTTTGTCGCTTTCCGTAAGATATTAACATTTGTCGCTCGATATTTGCGTTCATATTGGACTAATTGTATCATTGATAAACAATGTTCTAGTCCAAGTAAATAAATGTAACGATCGATTTATATGGTACTAATTAATATGCCTTTAATTTAATTGCATTCTCCCTTTTTTGGCGGATCATACGGTGCACTTTTCTTGGCTTCTTGGCTTCGTCCAATTCTAGTAGACATGCGCCTAGCTCCGCTCTGGGCTGTATGATTTACCGTCCGTTATTTTTCGCTTAGTAACGTACCATGGCAGTATAGCGACTCTATTTATAACGGGGTATAGAAACGAAAAGTTACGCAATTGACTTGGAAAAGTTCTCTTTCGCAAGTTTTAAAACTCTCCCAAGCCTCCTCCCTTTTAACTAATATAAGGTTACAAGTACGTCTCTCTTAAATAGCCAAGGCCTAATTGAAAGATATAGTCTCTTTTCTCAAAACTTTTCTCTCCCTCTTTTCGAGCTCTTTTTCCACCCATCTTTTCGACAAATTTAACTTCGTGACCATTTTCGGAATATACTATGGTAGCAAATGTTACCGCTGTTTGGGAAGGATAAAGGAAAATTGGATTTGCAAAAATATCTGGTGGGATTATTGTTGCAAAACTCTCCTGGAAATTGATGTGAATTTTTGGAGAAAGTTGCTAGCACAAATATCTGGAGAAAATGCTTTGTTACAAAAATGTTTTTGGAAAAAAGTTTTTTTTTTAAAAACATTTCTGGAGAAAATACTCTTTCTTTTTTGCAAAAATGTTTGGGGGAAAAATTTTTTGTTGCAAAAATGTCTGGGAAAGTTGTCATGGAATATTATTGCAAAACATAAGGGAAATTGTTGAGAATTATTCTTAGTGAATTTGAATCTCAAATTTTTGATGCAACCCTATACTTTGAGTTATGGATGAAATAGATCTTTACTAGAGTCCAGACATTTAGGTAAAATGTATTTGACAAATGACTGAAAAGAAAAAGCTAGACAATCCCTACCCTTAAAAGATTGAAAATAACCAGATTTGTTAGGCTTCATTTTTATTCAAATTTTATTCAATTTCGAAGTAACCGGAAGCCCGGAACGTTTCCTCATCTTCATCTTCTTCTTCTTATTCTTCTAAAGCCGCGTTTACACGAGACACTTTGAAACCGTTTTAAACCGTTTTGGAATGTACAAAAAATAATATTAAGCTGATAAAACCAGAGATCTTTCACGAGAAAATGCAAATATTATTTTTTTAAAAGTGTTAGGCCTTTCCAAAACGGTTGAAAACGGTTCCAAAGTGTCTCGTGTAAACGCGGCTTTAGTGTTGTTACATCATTCTAAAACCCAGAAATGGCTTTTGCATTATTATTATTATTGTTGTAGTTATTTCTTTTCACTGACGTAACTGAAGCAAAGTTTGCTTCTTGCAGTTTTTTTTTTATTTTAAACAGTTATCCGTTATCTTTGAAAAAACAAAAATGCATAATTCATTTTGTTCTCGGTCGCTTGACTATGGTCGTTCTAGCATAGCCAAACAGATCCTGCTGCAGTGACTCCATTTTTGTTCAAACGTAGTTTGCAATAAGGGCAAAGTTATAGGGATTATTATAGTTGGAGTTATGGTAGCTCTTGTCTTTAGTGCATATTCCGATTGGGATTTTAATTTTAATTTTGTAACCCGGATGAAAGTTCATTCATTTTGATACCTATTGAATTTCAGTATAGTCTTCATAGATTTGTTGGGATTAATAGGTCAAAAATAGGCGAAATTATTATTGATTCTTCTATTACAGAGGTTTTTTGAAAGGTCCATCAGAAATTAAGGGATTATGTTCTTTGGGCGATTTGACAACGGTCATTTTTTGTTTTTTGATAAAAAACAAAACCCCCCATTTTGGTAGCTTTTTCTCGTCGGTTTAAAATTCGCATTCCAGATGTTTTTCGCGCAGTTTTTCGGTTCGTAAAATTCGCTTCGCCAACGTTTTAAAACTCGCGGCGGCGGCGGTATTTGTTTGTTTTTAGTTAAATTTGGGTCATTGCTAACTGCGCTAAGATAACTAACATCTTGAGGTGATGTCTTTTGCCGCTTTTAAACATAACTTTATAGCCCTCCCTGCTGGACGAATCGGTTTTTGCAAATCGAAAATATTTCCAAAACGGTATGAAGACACGTTAGCGTCTGCTTCATTGAGAACTTGCCACGTGTGCTATGACGTAACTAGAGCAACGCAGTGACGTCGCGAAAATGGCGGAGTAGATTATTTAAACCTCTGTAGATTAGTTTTCACTCTGTCAAACTTATTTTAAATGTTAGTTTTTCGCTGTGGTTCAAAAGGTGTTTATGTTTTCGCGGAAACCATACACGGATAAATGTTCAATTATAATTATATATTAGTTTATTGGAAGATTTAAGAAATAGTATTTATTATTATAATAATATATTATTGGAATAATTTCTCATTAAATGTAGCCTAGGCATAGTAATACAGATTGTATTTATGAGGTTTCCCACTAAAGTTAGGGGATTCGTTTAATCCAATCCCGCAATCAGCGAGATAGACGAATTTTTTTTAAATTAGGGAGGCTAAATCATCCGTAAATGAGTGAGAATATTATAACAGGGTTGGCAAAAACCCGGCAAAAACTAGTTTTTGCCGGGACACGTGGAAAAAACCGGTAAAAACCGGCAAAAACGGAAAAAACCGGCAAAAACGGAAAAAACCGGCAAAAACTAAATTCATGGTTACAAAGTGGTAAACTAGCGAGTTTTAAGTGCATTTTCGTGATGTTTGTTATTGTTATGTTAGAAAAATAACAATAGTATTTTTAATTTTTAAATTTGAGGTGGTTATTACTCTATTAAATTTTTAGTATTCAAATTTGCCAGGTTTTTCGCGAATATTTAACGAATAATTAGTCAAATACTTCACATAGCAACTGGAAAAAACCTTAAAAAGTGGAAAAAACCGCGGAAAAAATGGTTCTTGCCACCGGTTTTAACCTGGTTTAAACCGCGCGGTAAAAACCGCGGAAAAATTAGTTTTTGCCACCCGGTTTTTACCAGGTAAAAACCGCGGTTTTTTCCACCCCTGGCAAAAACTTGCCAACCCTGTATTATAAGGCTTAATTATTTTGTCCAATTACTTTAATTTTAACCTTAATTTGAGATGGTCTCTTCTAGAAAGTTGGCGTATCGACGTGTGCTATATTTAGGGATAGCTTAACCTCTCTATTCCGTCCTAATGCCGATTCGTCATAAAGAGAAAAAAAAATCCATTAGCAATCTCTATTAATTTTTTTCCTCTCTCTCTCTCTCATCCATTTTCCCTCGTTATGAAATTAATCCAGCAACCGTCTGCATGCAGCCGCGGTTAATGAATGAATCGGGCATTTTCAATTGAAAACCAAACCGCATAATTTGATTTCACCCACCCAATTATTTATTTATTTATTCCTATGTATATAAAGATCGCTTGCGTAATTGATTATTTGCCATTTACGAAAAACGATGATTAAAATTAAGGACCATGATGCAACGTCGTTATCAAAACTTGTACAGATTCTATAGACAGAGTGTACATCAGATTCAGACAAGTGTTGCCTGTCAATTTGTGACGTGTGTAATTCAACCATTATCTACGGTAACAGAATGAAAAATCTTTTATAGTATTCTGTTCGATTCAGTTCTAAACCTGAATGATGCGGGAAATGCTCTAATAACAAAGTACTGGCAATTGTCCCTGAAGCGCATGCGCGGTTAAAGTTAAGAAACGGGTTGTAGGAAAATTCTCTAGACACTTTAGCGATCTATTAGTATATTATAACCATGATTTTTTTTATTTTTTTTTTTTTGGAAGCGAAGGGTTGTGTGTAGGAAAAAAGGGTTGCGTGAATAAGAAAACAGAAGAAAGAAAAGAATTAAAGAAAAAGAAAAAAAAATAGTAATTAATTCCGGGTCATTAATTCGTGGGCCATTTTCATTAATGTCTCCCTTTCTTCTATTAACCATTTCCTTTCTCTCTCTTCTTCCCATCCCTCCTCCCTCTCCTCCCATCGTGTCTCCATCCCGCTTCATCTTGAGCTTCGTTTCCTCGTGCGTGCTTGAGAAAGAATGGCGTCGGCGATGGCGAAAAAGTACTTATTTCTTCTGTTAACGTACGGTACGAAATGGACTATACGACAAGGACCCCCAACTATTTGTCAATCGCCACCAACTTTAACCATGGATCTTATAAACACTGTCCTCTACTTAGGGAAGGGGATGGGGAAACACTGCGTGGAACTCTGGGACAGTGATTTCTTTGTACACGTACAAAGATATATGGTATCGGAATGGTTTTTGAAGTTCAGCAAGGAAATTAATTGAGATTAGTGTCAACGGAACGGTCATTCGAAATTCAATAGACCTTTCCATAAGTATGACACTACCTATACCAGTTCGTAATGCTACTGAGAGACTTACTGCTCGAGATAACTAGTTCTAAGGAGAACGACGGAAGCGAGTCAATTGAAGTCCTACACACGGTGGTGGTTAATTTTTTTGCATGCAGGACCAAGTTCCATCTAGGTCCTATTTAGTCTGCATTACTAAGCCCAAATTTGACAGCAGCGCCTTACCAGGCCTCCCTCGCTTTACCCCGAATCTATGACCTACTTCACTCACTCACTTTAAAATTACAAGCTCCAGTTTCTAAGTTACCAGAGATTAACAAACTTATGGAAGGAACATATCTTATAAACTTATGGTTATAGCTATGGTTTTTTGGTAGGTGAATGATCAATGATGTGATCAGGGAACATCGCGTAAGGCAGGCACCGCACCGTTCCCGGAAAAGGGTTCATCTACGTCGAACGACGAAACGACTAGTTACTAATGACGCGACAACCATTTCCCATTTCCCCTTTATTCCAGTTTTACTTCCTCTTCTTGCGGTTCCCGATGCCCATATTCTATTATTGTCCCGAATAATTTCAACAGATTGACTTTGCCACCACAGATTGTACCCCCAAAAAACCCATGAACCGCCAACTAGCATTGGCGTGCTACGGTGATTCCCGCCATATTTCTATTCTTCTTCCTTCAGCAAATGGAAATGGCGGGAAACGAACGGGTCCAATATTATTTTGATGACTTAACTGATTTTGTTTTTTATCTTATTATCCGTCTCAGCATCTTCCTCATCTTTTCTTTCTTTCCTGGAAATTCTCCTTTTCTAGATTATTATTATCGTAGACCAACCTAACTTAACCAAGCACCATTTCCGGCCAAATATATTTCCACCCATGACTTTTTTTGTCAGATTTATAAATAAGTTTGATCATAAGCAACTTATTATTTATAAGTATGACGTGAGATACCACTGCAGCACCAGACTTTTCATGAAATTAATTTATTTTTAACCATTAAGTCATACTTGTTAATTAATATTTTGACACGTTGGCGTGATTCTATGCGTAGGTATGACCAACACGTGGCCCGCGGTGGTCCGCCGAATTTTAAATGAATTATTTTGTTTAAGTCTTAGAAATTTATATATATATCCCTGATTTTAACCCTTTTAATTCTCAGTTTGGGAAGCTGTATTTTGCTTTTTTTGCAATCAGATTTCAATATAAAAGTTGTTATGTTCTTAATCTCTACGCTATTAATTAATCACAGTTCCTCTTTTTAATTTTTATTTACCTACTTGTCTGTTTCATTTATGGGGGTTCAGGATAGAAACAGAAGTTAATTAAATGAAGTGAGAGTAAATTCCCTTTCTCTGTTTCGTTCCCATTTTTTATCGTCTTTTGATTCTTATCTATAACTAAATAGTACAAAATAGTTTCTTTGAAGAAGAGAGAGAAAAATAAGTAAAAAATCTGGATGGTATTTTATTCCGCGCTTTATATTGTTTGAGCGTCTTAGATAATTTAAAATAATGTAAGCCTATGATTGAAACGTCTTGTACTAAAGGGTTGCAATGCAGAACAAGTCAGGAAAAAAAACCTTAAAAATATCCCAGAAAAGTAAGAGATTATGAAGAATTAAGTCAAGGAATTTGATTTTAATTGGGAAAATGTTGAACATGTTCTGTACGGTACCATAAATATGTTTTAAAACTAAAACTTAAAGAGTTGACTTGTTTATAACGCAATAATGTTCTTAACATTGACACATAACTAGCTTTCACCTAAAAATATTTGGATAATCAAATTAGGGGAAATAATCAGGGAAAATTTGCAATTCAGTGTCATGCAGCCAAATTTTGTGGCATCCCTGTAAAAAAAAAATCGGTTTTCTATTTTATTTACTATATGGGAATATAATATTATGGTGGCTTCTCGTTCCTTATTTTCGTTCCAAACCGCTTAAATAGTATATAAACTCACTCTTGGCATTCTAGTCATTCCATTTGATAGCGTATAGGTCTGTCTCTCTGAATGACGCTCGCGAGCTGAACACGAAAGATTCTCTTCGAAAACTCCGCAATTCCTCAAAGGGAACCCCGAATTTTGTAGAAGATATTTGGTCCGATGTTAGGAAGGATGTTACGCCGCTTGCTCCCTTTTTTACCCAAGGAGCTAGTTTACGCTCTTGGGCTTCTTTTTTCTCTTCTCTCCTCTCTCTTATCCCGCCTCTGTATTCATTCTCCATCCTTTCCATTCCAGCATCCAGCATCCCAATGTTGGCTATGGATTTAAGCAATTTCAGGCGTTTGTCTAGTCAGCGTCTTCGCCTCCCGACACGCTCTGCATTTTCTTCTTCTTTTTTTACCCTTTTCTAACTCGGCATCAGATCCATGGACTCTGTAATTTTAAAAGAGGACCGGAAAAGATTTTCATTTATTTTATTTTGCGAGTCGAATATGAGGCGTACGCGGTTAGCTTGGGGGAATACATTTTTACTTCCCCCATCTTTATGCATCTATCATCAAACCACGGAGAAAGGGGAGTGGAAAGGGGAAGTTAATTTCTGTCTCTCACGTGCAGCCCTCGATCGCGTCGGCGCAAAGCGGAGGAACCAGACGTCACGTGATACTTTAAGCGGGAAACCAACCACGGAGGAGGTAGTGTTGTAAACGAGTTTCTCTCTGTTGCGTCGTTTGAGCATGTGCAGAACTGGCTGTGGGACCGGTGCGGGTTTTGAAAGGAGAGCTGATGGAGAGTTTGGTCTCTCAGAGTCTCCTCGTATTTGTACTCGCTGATTAAACAATGTACCCAAAAACAAATACATATCCATGTTATTTTGGTGGCTAGCTTTAAACACAGAGTTCACTGGAATTAAATTTAGAATGACCGTTGCTGTATGCTAATTTCCTTGCTGATATTGCATATACCGTTATGTTATTATATAATTTTGTATTATGGAGAAAGAAATCACTCTCCCCGTTTTGTTTTCCCGTCCCTTATAGGGAATATTTATAAGATCAGATCTGCCTGCCTCTATCATCTTCTCCGCTGCATAGAGATTTTTCGTTCCGCGACGGGATGTTAGGAAGCTGGAAGATGCTGTAAGCTTGTCTCTCCATCTCCCTCAACCCCACCCCTCACGTGTCTCTTCCTCTATCCTTTTTTTTCTTTCCTTGAAAGATGTCGTAGGACCATCATCTTAGACGCGGGGTTATGACCGGTGTCGCTCGCGGTTCAACCGTCTTACGTAACTCTGGACTATTTTATTTTAGGCTATGTATCCCTACGCCTCGTAAAATGCCCGTCTCTCTGTGTTTTATTTTAAATAGGTAATTTTGGATGCTGGCAGCTCCTCTAGGCCTCTAAGCTAGTTTGAACTGTAAAATTGAAGCGTGCGATGCAAAGGGAAGGTGAAATAAACTAAATAGCGTGTATTATTCTTTCGCATTTCCTTTAATATATTTAAAGGGGTAGGATGACTAACACAAGATTTTTTTATATTTTTAAATACTTGAAAATGAGAAATGTTAAATCGAAAATATTTAACAATTGGGTGTTGGCGTCATACGTGAGTCGCCTTATGATTGGTTTAAAGTATCTGTATCTCGCGATTTGGACTAATTATCTTCAATTCTTTATAGTGTACCATACCCTCCGTAACTATAGCAACAGGTGACGTCATAACTTGGTGTTTTTCTTCAAGATGGCGCGATTAATGTTTTAAACCGCAAACAGATTTATATTCTGTTAGAGTTTCCATGCTTAAACTCTTATTTCGAAAACTTCGCAATGCAACCATCCAAAATTTAATGATCAATTTAAAGTCTACGACTATCTCTTTAAATTACTATATATATTGCTTTGAAAACGGTGCAAATCCCATCACTTGAAGTTAAATTTACTTAATCTAAAAGGTTAAATTCGTCCTTTAAATCGTAAGGCTTAGCATTTAAATAAACAGTTTATTTGGATAAACGGGCTTTAACCGATTCGATCAATAAATAGAGACGTAAGAGAAGGGCTTCGGGCGGTTTTGATTCCTCTAAAGCTAGCTATAGCTATAGCTGCATGGGAAAATCTAACCATTTGAACCATTTCTGTCTTTATACAGTTTCCATTTAGTCGACAAAACCTTATTAATTCAAGGGAATTAGATCGGCTTTACTGATGTAGGACGAGCTATATCTCAATTATTCACGCTTATTTCTAAATAAATTAGTAATATTAACTCCTAGTAACCAATCGCAATTTGCTGCCTTAACAATCTAAACCAATCATAAGCGTAGCGTGTAAATAAGTTTATATGGTTTCAATTTCAAAGGATTTTTGCTACGATGAAAATTTTCTTATGAAAGGGTAGAAAGAAATTTTTTATTATGCTCGCAATTTCTACCCTAGTTTTAAAATATTGGGTTTTTATGTTTTCTTAAAGAAATCTTGCAACAAATTTTTTTTTAAAAAAATAGAGAAAATGTAATTAGAAATAAGGCTGCTTTTTTGCTATTTTAATATCAAAAATCGTGTTTTTCTTTTGAAATCTTTCGTTTTCTCTCTCTTTTCTTTTCTAACTCCCCCTCTCGACCAACTCACAAGGGGTGAAAGGTAATTGAAATATACCAACTGATATAGTTGGTATCCTCTTGGGAAATTTGGCTTTATTCATATATATTATAATCAGCGTTACCTAAAGTTCAAATCATGTTTAATTATAATTTGGATCATTTTGTCCGTTCAAGAACATTCCGGATTATAATTTCAACTGTTATGAACTGAACTGAACTGAACTTTATATTACACTCACAACGTAGCAGGTCTATACATATTATAATTAGACAGCGTTTCCCTAATTTCTAATGATGTTTAATTATAATTTGGATAATTTTTTCCGTTTAAGAATATTTCAAACTATAATAATTTAAACTGTTGTGAACTGAACTGAACTATATTAACAACGTAGTTCTTCTATACACGCGTAGTGATATTCCCTTGGTCAGTCCCTGACGCTATCTGTACTAAAAATTTCTGCAACGAACGTGAATTTAGGGCTATAATTTCAACTGTTATGAACTGAACTGAACTGAACTATATATTACTCTCACAACGTATAGTTCTTATACCGTAGCGTATAGTGATCTTCCCTTGGTCAATCCCTGGATCTTTACTAATTTTATGAAACTAAGGTATTTTGAAACCGTTCTTGTTGCTGATAGGTCACGGGGTCACGTGTAACGTCTTTGTTGCTGAACTTAAAAATATATCCAATGAGAGAAACTTAAAAATAAAAAAAATAAAATGTGATATACTTTGTTAAATTGCATTTGGGACCACCCGGCACTGTATACTTTGGTGTTTCTAAACCAAATTGAACATTTGCATCACATCACATACAAACAGGAGGTTTAAAATACCCACAAGTTTTTTTACTTCTTTCTTTTTTCTTTGTGGGTTAGGTGGAAAATTCTAATGGATTTAAACTAGCGTATATACTCTATTCCTTTTTAGTAATGAATTCTAGCCCTTGATAAATAGTAGATTAATTTCGAAGTTAAATTCTTATAAAATTATAAAAAAATGTTTTAGTGAAATATCAATTTTTAAAATATTTGTTTTTTTAGAAACTCCATTAACGTGCAACTATCCCTTTGAGAATAGACCCTGGTTTCGAAATTTCCATTTGAACCAATTTGGGAAATAAAGAGTGACCAGTGATCCCCATAGCGTCCAAATAATAAACTGGTCCTTAGTACTGGTCCCCAGGGCCAGTAACCCCAATAAATAAATTTAAAAACTGGTCCAAGCAATTAATAAACTGGTTTTGGACCAGAGGAAGTGTCTTATCTTAACCCTATATCAAATTAGCAGGCAACACTTTTGAAAAGGGTCATTTTTAATTGACCACATAACTTTAGCGTAATTTACTTCTTGTTTCTGACCAATTTAGAGAAAGAGCAGCTTGGGTTGTTTTTTTGCGTCGCTTGGGGGCTTTTATCCTGTTACTACAAAAATTGAGAGTAAACTTTAGCGAGTTTTTTTTTCTTTGTTCCTTAAGTTCTTGAATATGTATACAGGATTATTCGTTCCGTGTACTTGAACTTCCTCTTCCAACAAGAACGGAATATTTAGATTTCAGGAGCTAAAGCTGCACGAAAAGTTTCTGCAAATTTAATTTTTTTTTGTACCTTGCTTTGTAGGAAATTCGTAGAAAAAGGAATAAATACATCAAATAGGAATAATTCTTTTCCAATATCTTCCATGTTGTTAATTTCTAATTGATGGCGCCTTTCTAACTGTGATTTCATTGGTTGGTAGGAACGCGAGGACAAGGTTCAACACGCATGCAGCGAGATAGATTATTCGCCTGAGTAAAATTCGTCACACATAATGATTAGTCTATGGCTCCTCCCACAATATCCGCCTAGATACGTTGAGTAAATTAAAATGGTTTTCACGTTCGCAATTATTCCTAGTACCTGTATGCATTCCTGGTAGAAAGAATATGATTAAAATTAAGGTTGTTAGCTATACCTGTATATTAAGGTTAAAGTTTATTTTAAGTTATAAGGTTAAGTAAGGATTAATTTAATTTAATGGAAGGGATATTATTTTTTATTTAAACCGGAATAAGATGAACTGTCTTATTTATAGATACTTTTAATCCCTTCTCCAGAATTTTATCCTCTCTTCTCTTGATCTTCCCTCTCATTTTTTTTTCTTTTTTCATCTCTGAATCATTTCCTCTTTGCATTATGGTTATTTTAAAAGACGTCAGAGACAAGCTTTCTCGCATCCGATTAAATCTCCGACATTTTTTTTTAACTCTCATCTCTTTTTTTCATCGGTCCAAATGATTTTCGTTTAAGCGTAACTATCTTGTGAATTAGACCAGTTTAGTTTTTCTACTCAATTTCATTCCGAAATCGGCTCAATTTGGTTTAAGAAAAATATACTCTTATATGAGGAGTTTTTACTCCAAATTTCTTCTGAATTAGCAATTATCGTATCACGGAGCTTCGATTACGATTACTTTAATGGGCGGCCATTTTTCAATATGGCCCCTGATTTAAACCAAACTCTAAACGACTCATCTATAAGATAAACAATGTAAGTGTTTATAAACTTATAATTTCGACTCAATAGGTTTAAATTAACCGCGAGGAATATTATTGGCCATTTTAATATGCCGCCATTTTCCAAGATGGCGACTGCGGATTTAAGCCAAACTTTGAACGAGTTTTCTAGAAGATAAACTGAGTGTCCTTGTAAAATTTCAGCTCAATCGGTTAAAATTAACTGGGATTATAGCGCGAGGAAGATTTTTTGGATGCTTTAATAGGCCGCCATTTTCCGAGATGGCGACTGCGGATTTAAACCAAATTTTAATCAACTCTTCTTTAAGATATAATAAACATATGAATAAAATTTCAACCCAATCTGTTTAAATTAACGATAGTTAACTTGTGAGGAATTATTAATTACGTTAATGAACCGCCATTTTCCAAGATGGCGGCTGATTTATACGAAAAGTTTTATAATTCATCTATAGGTTATAATGAACGTTTACGCAAATTATCGCTCAAATCGATTGATTATTAATAAGAAACATTTAACATTTGCCAGCCAAACATTTAAATTAACATTAGCTATAGACTTCGTATTCCAATCAATGGAACCGGGCGAGTGGTATCAATCTCTTTAAATGGGTTATTGATAAAAGCCCAAACCAGACTTTCCACCAGAGTCCTCTGGTGGAATTGGGGGGGGGGGTATGTCCCGCCAACGGATATTACAGCGGTATAAAGCGGGTATAGAATGGCATGACTGCACGTTGGAATCGAACGTAATCGAAGATGTCGGGGAGTAATTTTGGGCGACGTTTCAATTATAGGAAGAACCCGGCACCGTCGGGGGGGGGGTGCGTTGGAAGGGGGGTAAGTAAGTGGAGGTGGTGCGAGGACCACCAACGTCACCCTGTAGATATAAAAAGAATGAAAAGCTCCGGAGTAAAGAAAACACATTGGATAGACGTACGGAGGAGAGACGGAAAAATATAGAGGATGTATGTATGGAGAGAAATGAAATGGGGAAGAGAGGGGGGATCGGGATGAGGATGGAAGAGGATAATTCGAGGGGTAACTCACTCGCTCATTAGCGGGAAATATGACGTATACACATTTTCGTGTCACATGGTAATTTTCTATACTGGCCAAATTGTATTTAATTTCGGACGATATGTAAACACCACAGGGGCGTGGGGCCGGGTCTGGTCTTCTTTTTGGGTTATTTCGATGTCAGGGAATTTTGATATTGTAATATTAAACTTCAGGGAATTTGATATTGGTTCGGGAATTTTATAATAGTTGTACTAGTATGAACTAATTTAAGTATTTGAAAGTTAATTTTTGTACTAAGGCCTAGTCATTTTAATTCCACAATATTCTAATAAACATTTATATACAATAATAACTAAAAGAAGAAAATTAAAATTTGTCAGGGAAGATTTTGACTTTAGACTCTAAGGGAAAAATTAAATGGAAAATTTGGGAGTTTTGAAATTAAAATGAGTGTCAATTAGTCTAGTTTTTAAATCGTCGACTTTGAGAATTTTACTTACTAGTAATTTTGAATCCAGTAACATTCTTGACTTCTCTTCATTTAACAAATTAAATCTTAAATTAAAATTTGTAGCTGAGTAACCTCAAATAGATAACGAAAGATATTATAACCATTAGCAATATCTAAACCACCTTTCTGTATTTATCTATAACGAGTGACTAACCCCTTGGAAGATGACCGGGGGGGAGGTAAAATGCTCCTTCTGAGATGAATAGGAAAGATGGAGACAACCAAAAGAAGAGAGAGAGAGAGTAAAAAATTGGGTTTCCATACAATCGAGTTTCGTTTCCTAAAAATGGTTTTGGTCAAAAACTTTTAGATACTTTTGTGGGGTAAATAAATTGTTTCGAGAACGCGTCATGCCCATTTCTACCTCATTTACTTATACGGGTTCTTGAGTTTTTTAGACATAAGTTAGTAGACTTAAACCCTTACTGAGCCCGTGGGGGGGGGCAGTGAGATTGTAACTGGGGACCCATTTTTTTCCGCTCCTTGTTTATCGCTTTCCGTTTTTCACGCGTCATTTTCCACGGCGGAAAAAAACGACGTCTTTTCCGTAAGCAAACAAATAAATGAAATTTACGTTGTTGGCCCGGGCCCTTTTTATTCGTGATTTGTGTCCTCTCGACGACTTTCACACCCTAGTAAAAATAAGAGAGGAAAAAGCGTCATCTTTTTTGGCGCGAACTACCTATAACAACAACGTCGCAGGAAGTCAAGATGTCGTAAAGATTGAAAATAGATGAACGAAAATGCGCGCAAGCTCTAGTTTTTCCCGCCTATTTTTTCTTCTTTTTTAAAGTATTTTGATTAAAGATGCGTTTGTGTTTACCTTTTTATTATATCAGGGATAGATTTAATTTTAGAAGTAGGAATGGAGAAAGGAACGGTTAGTATTTACTTCAGTTATTCCGACAACCAGGATAGAGCCCCTCCCTCCAACACGTAATAACGAAAAGTTTAAATTATCTTATTGGTTGCTCACTTAAATACGTTTTGATGATGTTGCTGACGGGGACGGCGAATAATACGTAATTCCTTTTTACCTCTGTCGCTATGACCCGCCTCTTCTATCATACCCCTCCGTCCCGTGGAAGGGGGTCCGAGACTTTGACGCGCGCCCAGATTACTCTGTTCCCCATTCCTACTTCTAAAATCAAATCTATCCCTGATGTTATAAAAGGAATAGGGGGGTCAGTTAAGTAGTCTATAGACCATTTTATTAATTACTTGCAAAGAAACCAATGCATAGGGGTGTGAAGCTGCCATCTTAGGTTATTTATCTGGCGCCAGACGGAGTTCACCCGAGTTCACTAGGACTCGTGCTGCCTCTAGCGGTGCTTCTTAGCGCCTGGGAAATACCCAAGAAGGTGATCTTCCCCCACTTCTGTGGTGTTTGCTTCTCTGACAGTGGAATGAATGGAATAGACCATAACATCAAAAACAAAATTTTGATATCAAATTTTGCACAGTTGTGGTGGTTCAGGGGCCCCTTTTGTGATTTATCTCGATATAACGGACCCCCTATTCTTTTCTTTATGACGTAATGGGCCCCTTTTCTTTCTTTCTTCGATGTTTAAAGCAAAAAAGGCGCCAACCAACCTTATATCGTTAGTTACTGTTTCCCCCAAATCGATATTAACGTTTAAATAAATAATATTATTTATACTTACTGCATTTTTGCACTTCAATGTTAAGCCAGGTAGATAACGTAGAGCCCTCGGGTTTCGAGTGTAGAAGCTCTCTGGATTTATCTATCCTTTTGAAATACACTTTACGTCATGGACTTTGTAGTTCTAAAGAGGACTAGAAGAAATTACTTTAAATTACCAAGACAAAATTTGCATAAATTATGATTGCAGTATAGTTAGGGGGAAGACATAATTTACTTCCCCCTTTCTGTAACTATACTTTTGAAAATATGACCTTGATATACCACCAGAATAAATACAGATTCTATAAAATTAAATCCACTTTGTTCGCCTAGTTTTAAACAATGTGTTCACTGAAATTTAATTAAGAATAATCGGTTTGTTTATATAATAGAGAAGTTAACACTAATCTTAATTAATTCCCTTGCCTTTTTATATATTTTGGTAAATTAACAATGAAATAACTATTCCAGTTTTCCCGTCCTCTTAAGGGAATATAAGATCCATGTTTTACGGGTTGACTCTCTTTGCTCTAGAGGTCGGTCAGTTTACAGTACGTTTTTCTTCAGTAACAACCTTAGAATTGGTCTATTTTTAACTTTAATTCATTGAAAAAACTGTCCATTTTAAGATTGAAACGAATGGGAAAACACTTTTTCAATTTTTCTATCAATTTTTTTTTTTTTGATTTCCCCCCGCTTGGTATAACGCTTTATTGACTGAAAAATATATATAACGGATGCATTGGATACTTTAGCGAAATCTATGAACAAAAGTGAATCAATTAATTTCACCCATAAATATTGAACAAATATACTTCAATTTAGCTAAGCGTTATACTATACACCGTAAGTTTATTCATTCCTGGGTGAATGAAATAAATTCCTAGTATATATATACCTTTAAACTAAAATCCCCTAAAATAAGAAAAAAATAAAAGTTGGTATATAAGAAAGGTTTGGAGTGAAAATTCGGAAATTTATCGCCTCTCGTGTTATAGCTAGCACCTTTTCTACCCAAAAATACAGGGTGATTCTAAGGACCGAAGTATCCTTGGGAATGGTTCTATGAATTTTGAGTCAAAATTTAAGTAATCTCTATTACAATTTGTTTTTTTTTTCGCAAGGGTTAATTAATAAACACGTTTATGATTGAAGTGTTTTACGAATAACCCCTTAATTAAATTAGAAATAATAGTCTGGTCAGTTTCTTAAGAGTTTATCCTTAATTAAAACACTCGGACAATCTTAACTTGTGAACTGTGTCCAATGGGGCAAACAGCCCTACATTTACATTTTCGACCCACAATTTATTTTCCATAGAATTATCCCGCTGGACATCGGTCCCATGATTCACCCTGTATATTATTTTACTTTTCCGACAAAACTGAAGATTTTTCTCGCTATTTCACCCCTTTCCCCCACCTGTATTATGCTACGCTATACCTCTCGTAAATTTATATTTCTAATATCAAAAGAAAAGTGAGAAGTGGAGAGTTGAGTTTTTTTTCTTGAAATTGAAGTTTAAAGTGTTAGTGCCACGTTTTTTAAAAAGTGGCTAATTTTCGTTTTAAAACATCAATTGGGTTATAATAACAGTAGATCCAAAGTAAAAAGTCTTATAGAAATTTATTCATTTTGTAATATGAAAAAGAAAATTGATATTTCACATACCTCATTAAGACGGAATAAATTATAAATATACCCCTGGTGACGTCATAAGAGGTTGACCAGCGCGAGACAGATTTCATTACGAGAGCTAAGCCTAATTTTTAAACATCGCGCGCGCGTCAAATTCTGGATATAATCCCGCCTCGCGGAGTCGCGGTTCAACTCCGCGGTTCACGCGCGCTCGAATCGTGACGTCACCAGGGGTATATGGAGTACCGCGAAATTTAACTGTCAAAATAGTTTGAAACAATTCTGCGAGTAGGTTCCGAAAGCCGGGGTTTTAATAATATTTGAAAAATTATAATGCATTATTTAAATAGATATTCTGAATCAGAAAGATTTGATCTTTCAGATGGGAATAAAACCTTTTAGTTTTAAAAATAGCGATTTTTGGTGACTCTAACACTTTAAGCCCTTGGGGATTTATTTTTTGTTTTTCAGAATTTTTTTCTATATGAAACAGGATTTCTTTGGTTTTAAACCATAATTTACTATTGATTCAAATCCTCTCCAAATTTCTTATCTCATTGAATTATTAGAAAAGGATTTATTTTTTGATAAATGTCTATCCACTCACTATCAGTAAAGAAACGCGGTGTTCTTGATTTATTGAGCGCCATTATCAAATATGGCGCAGGTTTCCAATAAGACCGTCTATAAGATGCAAGTAGCAAAGGCAGCCATTTTACAAGATGGCGGCGAATCTAACCCCGATAGTTTACCATAAAGCTATTCTATAGGATATAAAGAACCAGTGTACTAAATATTAGTGAAATCGGTTGAATTGCACCGAAGTTATTCCACAAAAAAAGGTTATTTTACATTTCTTGGCAGCCATTTTTCAAGATGGCGGTGAATCTAACTCCAATAGTTTACCATAAAGCTAGTCTATAGGCTATAGAGAACCAGTGTACAAAATATTAGTGAAATCGGTTGAAATGAACCGATAGTATTCCAAAAAAAAAAAAGTTATTTTACATTTTTAGCCGCCATTTTTCAAGATGGCGTCGGATTGGAAAAATATTTCTTAGTGCATGCCTACTACTTTAGAGTAACGTCCCTGCAAAATTTCAGCCTTCTAGGTTTGGACTGGACGTTGATTATTAGTCAGTTAATCTGGATATGATATAAAGGGTCAACCAGTTATGGTTATTTGAAATTAGGCTTAGATATTTAGCTCGTGGTAAAGGTACAAGTCGTACAGTACTTCTATAAATAAAGTTTCGTTAGAGCACCATTCTTTTATAGGCCCACCACGCCGGGGAAACCTTTTGGGACGGGTTGGTATAGATTCCTATATAGCGACAGTACGTTACCGCTATCTCCAGTCCAGGATCAACTTCGTTAGCGAAAGGACGTGTCCGGAGCCGTACTATTCTTTCAACGGCGGTCACGTGGGGGTACCCTTGGTAACTAACTAATGAAATCGGAGCGGCTTCCTTCCTACTTCGTTTTCCACACTGAGTCGTTGCTAGCTGGGCAGGACTGGTCCGTGGTGTCGTCGCGAGTAGGGCTGTTGACTTAACGAACAAGGTTTATATTCGTTCCACCTGACCTGCTCTGTTTCACACCAGTGCAGCTCTACTTTTTATATTTTTTTAGCTGCCCGCGAGTCCTCCTTCTAACCTAACCCTTGAGAGAGGAGGGGGCTTGTGAATACTGGCCATGGCTCTACTGAGAGATAAAAATTTTATACTTCCCTAAAAACGTTATTTTCTCTTTCCAGCTTTCTTTCTCTTTTTCTCTCACACTCTTTCCTTCTCGCTGTTTTTACTCTCACTGTTTCTTTCTTTTGCTCTGTCTACTCACTCTCTTCCTTACTCTTTCTTCCTCTCATCTACCGGCTCGTTCTTACTCTTTCTTCCTCTCATCTACCGGCTCTTCCTTACTCTTTCTTCCTCTCATCTACCGGCTCTTCCTTACTCTTTCTTCTCTCTCATCTACCGGCTCTTCCTTACTCTTTCTTCCTCTCATCTACCGGCTCTTCCTTACTCTTTCTTCCTCTCATCTACCGGCTCTTCCTTACTCTTTCTTCCTCTCATCTACCGGCTCTTCCTTACTCTTTCTTTCCTCTCATCTACCGGCTCGTTCTTACTCTTTCTTCCTCTCATCTACCGGCTCGTTCTTACTCTTTCTTCCTCTCATCTACCGGCTCGTTCTTCCTCTTTCTTCCTCTCATCTACCGGCTCGTTCTTACTCTTTCTCCTCTTCTTTCTTCTCCTCATCTACCGACTCTCCTTACTCTTTCTTCCTCTCATCTACCGACTCTTCTTACTCTTTCTTCCTCTCATCTACCGACTCTTCCTTACTCTTTTCTTCCTCTCATCTACCGGCTCTTCCTTACTCTTTCTTCCTCTCATCTACCGGCTCTCTTCCTTACTCTTTCTTTCCTTTCTTCTCATCTACCGGGCCTTCCTTACTCTTTCTTTTCTTCCTCTCATCTACCGGGCCTTCCTTACTCTGCCTACTCACTCTTGATTTTCTCTCATGGTCCCTCGTCCAACCTTAGAAGTTGTAATCCCTTAAAAAAACCAGTGTTTTTCCTTATTCTCTTCTCATTGCAAGGGTTGAATACTACTAGTTCTATAGTTGGAAGAACTAGTTGCCCGCGCGCCCTTAAGGGTTCAGCTAGCCTTATAAATGGTTTTTTTTATGCGCTTGTAAAAATAGCCCGTTCTCAAAACTACCCACATCAAATGTACCTATATTAGATCAGATAGTTAAGAAATCGAATAATATTTAATTCAAAAATAAATATCACACTCGTCCCTTGCCCTTACGTTTACAATTTGTTTAGATAATTGTTTTCAAAATCGCCAATTATTTGAAAATATGAGGTTTATCATCTCATCTACTTAAGGTTGGGGGTATTTTTGTGGCTTGACTGGACGTTGGTCTCTTTCTCTTTATGGTATGGCGTGGTAGTATCTCTTGATGGAGCTAGGAGCCTCAATCTTTATTACTGACGCGATACGTGTTAGGAGTTATTAAAATGGACAATCCTCTTTCGACCTGCTGCAGAATAAAAAAAAAGCTTACTATAGTGGAAAAACTCGTTGGGGCTAATACAACGGACCCTAACGTATAAATACACCCTTTTCTGAAGTCCCCCCCCCCCTGGGGGAGAGTAAAACAGAGTTTCGTGTTTGACCATCTTGTTTCTTAAAGATGAACATCCGGCTATCCTTGTTTCATCAGAATTATTTTAGTTTCGCTCGCTTTGAACTTAATTGGTTCTCGAGGGATTAGTGTCACGTGATTTGGTATTTGATTGGAGGATTCCTTAAGCCTTTGTTTTGTAAATTTTAAATCAACAGTAGATAATGTCGCGTGAGGTCGTTATCGCGAGGAAAACGTATAATAAACAATCTGAAGCTTAATTTAAATTTTGACTTCTAGAAAATTCTAGAGATTTCCAAATCTACCCTTATTTTTTTTTTGAATAATTTTTTTAACTTCCAAAAAAAAAAAACTAACTGAACTTCTCGTAATTTCCTTTTTAAAGCGAACTTTTATTTTATTTCATATAAATCGAAAAATCTAATAAAAATAAATACGGGATTTCTTGGTTATATTACACTTGACCATAACTACTTTCATTCTTACGAACTTTAACATTGCGTATTCGTACGCGTTTGATATCCCCAACTGTGTGAGTTGCCGATGACAATTTACACCATTTCGACGGCGCTATTTTCGTTTCCAAAATGACTTTTTTTATTTTATTTAAAAAATTAAAAAAAAAAAAAGTTCAATCTATTTGGCTATGTACGATAAGTCGCTTAAAACTTTAACAACCCCCTATTTTCAAGTCTACGTCGAAATATATTTAAATTTTATATTATTTTAGCTTAAATATCAAAGGAGTTTTGTTTATAACTAGTCTAGACTCTCGCTTGGATTTCTTTTTCCCATTTTTGCAAAATCCCTGTTGGGGTTTTTTTTCGCTCCGTATTTGCAAAGTCCCATTAAAAATGTTACCCAAAAAGAAGTCCCAAACTCTAAAAGCCCAAAAATAATATGAAATCAGAGCTCAAGACGTCATGGTTTTTTTTTGTCCCATAAATGGTAAAGATATGAATTTTTTTTTTTTTGCCCTTGCTTCTTGAATGAAGAGCTTAAACAATAACAAAGGCTTAAGTTAAGCCTAATTATGACACACGCTCTGCTCTTTGAAGGTCCTTCTTGATGTCTTTAGTCATTTAAAAAGGAAAATATAAACTAGAAGAGAATAATATCAATATTTATGCTTTTTTAAATAACAAATCAACAAATAACTTAAACTGTTTAGGTTATTTCTTTTCTTAATAAACTATAACCTCGTGAAATTTCCCGCCATTTTTTTAAAAGGGCGGGAACTTTCAACTAATCACGCGAATTTCCCGCCATTCCCCGCCCTTTTAATAACGCGGGAAATCTTTAAAAAATAGACCTATTCTTTTAAAGGGTGTCAAATTACAAGTATTAATCTTAATCAGAAATATCCGATTATTTTGACGGCAAACTAATTAGGCGGGAAACCCCCTGAACCACCTTCCTCGGGCGAATTTTGATTATCGTTCCTATACTTCCTACTTCTCCGAAACTCGAGGCGGTTTTTGTAATTAATTTTAAATGATCTGTTAAATACTTTAATATCGTTGCGTAAGAACGAAAATTAATCCCGTACTAAGAACTCCATAAAATTTAAATTTGAAATTTTCTTATATCCTGTTCAGTACAAGCTGAATTTTATTAATGGTTTTGCAGCTGTCTTTATATGAGTACAAAAAGCTTTAGTGCAGGTAACAGGGCGCCTTCCAGGTGAGATAGTGAATCCATCAAAAATACATTTTCAATTTATATCTAAGAAAAAAATCCCAAATCGATTTGCATTTTTTTTATTATTAAAATTTATATAAATCTCCCTCTTTTCGAAAAAGGAGGTTTTTTTTTTATAGTCTGGAAGATTTAACTTTAGATTAGATTTTTAAACACGGGTTACAAGTAGATTTGATTATGGAGATATGCCTTTATAATACCAGCAATTCATACACTAATAGGAACCATTGTGGTATTGCAACATTTTTCACTCAACGTATTTGGGTAGAAAGACGCATCAGAATTATGAGACGTAACTTTACGGATAGTAAGTTCTTGAGCCCAGCCCACAAAAC
>JAEQBA010000360.1:0-66606 GCA_019434445.1 Phalangium opilio
GGCGTCTAAAGTCTCCTGAGGAAAAAAAGAGACTTAAGCCTTTGCTTATAGTTTCTCTATAATCGCCTAGCTGCTTTCTCGTTTACGCCTGAAAAGAGGAAATTGGGCTAGTATAGAGATAACTTCCCCTTCCTTACTTCCTCTCTCCTTATACTCGTTGACGGTTCAGATATACTCCATTCGGAAGTAGATTAACCCTAAAGTATGTAATCAGAATACAGGGTTGTTCTTCCAAAAGAGGTGGGGGTTATAGGATCGAATTGGGTACATGAGCGGGATGGTTTACTTGGTTCTATGGGAAATCATAGGGTGAGGTCATATCTGTCTATTTATAAGCTGGAATCAAACGACAATAGAACCTTTCCAAAGGGGAGGGGGTTGCAGTGTCGTCTGCTTGATATAGAGGTTAAAATGGAACATTGATAGGGCTGTATGTGGACAAAGAAAAGACGAACCAAATTTGGATGGTCCGTATTGTTCGAAGTCATACCTTAATTTACACTCCTTTGTTGCCCACATATCATCCTACTGATGTTCCGAACGTCTTAATAAAACCAGGGATAGATTTAATTTTAGAAGTAGAAATGGAGAACAGAGTAATATCTGGGTGCGCGTCAAAGTCCTGGACCCCCTTCCCCGGGACGGAGGGGGTATGAAAGAAGAGGCGGATGGGTCATAGCGACAGCCGACAGAGGTAAAAAGGAATTACGTCATTATTTTTCGCCGTCCCCGTCAGCAACGTCATCAAAACGTATAGTTTAAGTGAGCAGCCAATAAGATAATTTAAACTTTTCGTTACATTACGTGTTGGAGGGAGCGGCTTTATACTATACTGGGTGGGCTATGAGTCGGAATAACTGAGGTAAATACTAACCGTTAGACTCCATTCCTACTTCTAAAATTACATCTATCCCTGATAAAACCAAAGGGGCTCAACGCATCCGGGTCTGTTGGTACTTTGGTACCCTCTCATTTGATAATTTTTGGTTAATATCCTTTTGCCATTTTTCTGGATTCTGCTGTGCGAGTGTTTGTGTTTGTCATCTCGAGCAGCAGGAGCAGCTATCTCAAGTACCTTTCTACAGGAATTCTCACTCAGGACTTAACCGCTCGGAATATTAGGCTTAACATCTAGCTATATCTCTCTCTCTTCCACCCCCACTCCTACCTTCGTCCCTGAAACCAATTCCTTTCAATTCCTTTTTCCTTATCCTGAATCCTGACTCGAATGGAATATATTTCCCCCGTTTTCCATTCCAACTCGACGCTAGCAGCTAGCTCCATTTTCCCGCCTACTTTTTATCTGGTAGCAGATGCCACACCGGTTTTCTTGTAAATTTGATTTACATTTGCGGTATACCCCAAAAAGACTTAAGTTTCTGGTTCCTGTATTGAATAAACCAAGGCCTAAGTTGTTTTGTTTCGGTTTGATTTGGTATTTATTTTTATTTATTTAAATGCAATGTGGTTGTTGTACGTCATCTTATAGGTTATTGTCAAGAAGTTATATCTAATTTATTAGGGAGAAGGCATAAATCCGCCTCCACATTTATAATCTAGCTCTTTATCTCCAGTCCAAACGTAGACGTAGCCTGTCCGGACTGTTAATCCCCGCCGCCTCTAAATTACAACCAGCTGCAGCATATCATTGGTTCTTGAAAACTCGTGCAGGTCAGCGCGACGCGAATGACGGGAAAATTACTTGTATTTTCCTCCGACTGAGGAGAGGCCGCGAAATAGCCCGGTGGCTTCCTTTTACGCCCCCCACCCTTGTATTTTGAAAGGGGGACTGGGACTATGGCGCGCGAATACTTAGGCATCTTATACCTTCTCCCTAATATCATTTCTTGGTTTGGGTTTGAATCGGTTAAGATATCTTGTTGTACATAATATCATGGACATTAGGTCATTCATACAGGACAGTTCAAAGGTCAAATAAATTCAATTCCCTTTAGAATCCTTCCAAGGAAGCAATACCGACTGTCTTGCAGACATCAACAGCACCCGATCCTATAGCGAGGTCTTATTGGGATTCTGTTTAGCTAATGAACTAAATAAGGTCTTTCCGTTCGCTCCCGAATTCCCGGGCCTTAAGGCCTTTTGACATGATTCGCTGCATTGAAACCGCTTTACTCAAATATCATTATCTTTCCCGGTCATCAATTGTGACTGTTGTAACTGTGTGTAGAGCAAATGCAACATGTAGTTTAGAGTCTCAAATCAAACAAAGATATCTAGAGCTATCCTAAGTAATATAATAACAATAAGCATGATACCCAAGTTAAGATGGGGTCTATGGGAAATCAACTGAATTTTGAGTGAATCGATGAAATGTTAAATGTAACTTCTATGACCAGCCCTTAGATTTTGATTGAGCCCCCACAAGGGATGCACCATTGCACCCCATAACCCACAAGTTGTGAATGAATTAACATTGGAGAAGTGCTTATGAGTGGATGACCCCCTTAGTTTAATAAGTAAGAAAATGAACAGACAATGCTTAAGGGGGTCATCCAATCATAAACACGAGTTCCAATGTTCATTCGTAACTTGTGTTAGGGGGGTGCATGCATCCCTTGTGGGGGCTCAATCAAAATCTAAGGGCTGCTCATAAAAGTTACATGATTTAACATTTCATCGATTCACTCAAAATTCAGTTGATTTCCCATAGAACAAACCATCCACGCATCCCACTCATGTACCCATACTTCGCTCCTATAATTACCCTCACTCCTTTTTGGATTGAAATACACCCTGTATATTGTAATAAACTAATGATGGTCATTGTTTTCAATTCTTAACGTGTTTAGACTAAACGCTATTTGATCTGATGGGCAACTACTATGGGCAGCTCTTAGAAGCTCTAGGGATTTGATATAATGTAAATGACAAATTCTAATTTAATCGTGTTTGCTAAGCTTTATTAAGACCCTACTCTAATGTAGGTTTATGACTCGGCTTCGATACCTAAGCTTCTATTGTTAATTTTATCGTTCCCAAGCCGCTTAAACAGTATAGAGATCGGTTCAACACTTATTATATCATAAGTTCATAAGATATGTTCCATCATAAGTTTGTCACTGGTTACAAACTGGAGCTTTAAATGACACCCAAGTTGATATTCTGTTAGTTTTATTATTATTTTTTAATTCTAATTTAAAAATCAAGTATTTAATTTAATTAATAATAATTTCTTAATTTTGTTTCTTTCTAGGTAAGTTGTCGATTCAATGAATCATATGTGTTGTTATTCATATTTTGAGTTCCCACCACTCATACATCGTCAAAAAGGTAAAAAAAATAGTAATTCTTTTTTAACCACCTATAACCACAAACAAGACTGAGTCCGTGATGTATTCGTTACTAAATTTAAATTGGACCCGAGTTCAGTTTACCACTAGATCCGGGTCAAATCCGAAAGGATATATTTCCGCGCCTAATTTCACACATGACTGATATCCAAGGCTTACTTGACCTAGTAAGATCTTTGAGGAGAGAGGTGAGATGGAGTGGTAATCTAAATAATACCTATAACGTATGAAGCTTCTGTAAGTAACCCCATCTATGGAACGGCAACGGTAACAAAGTCCTCCCAGTGTCCTCAGTTTGAATTCGTTTTGGTAGGGGTCGTACATGCTGCCCTCTGTGTCTTAAGAATAGAAGCTAATTCGTGAGAACTAGTTTAGTATTTTTAAATGGCAGAAGGCGGCAATGCTTAACAATCCCCCTACTACTAAAGGGTAGGGGACGTTTGCGAGGTACTCTGGGTATCAGACTTTCATTTCCCCACATTTTATACCACTCAATCTCACCTCTGTACTCCAAGGTAAGATTTTCGGGTCGGTTTGCGAATATTTTGTGTTTATGCTTTTACCGAAATCCCATGCAAATACTCTATATCCAGAGAGGTGTTAGGTAAATATGACCGGTTCGAATAATTTCAACTATTTCTAGAATTCTGTATAGTTGTACAATCTTAAAATGCCTTACCAACAAAATTTAGACAAGGCTTATTGTAAGCCTTTGCAAGTTTTCCTTCGAGGAATTTTATAATATAGAGAACTGTTTGTATGTATTTTATACTAAAATATGCAGAACTGAAGATGTGACGTGTAATTCAAACATTATTCTTAAAGATTTTGATTTTTAAACACCTTTGTTTTCACTACATAAACTGATAATTACATCACGGTAAAGAGATTGGCGCCATCTTCCTGCAATAAACATAATTAGAGGTGCAGCGTTACTGTTAGACAGGCAAAGTTTTATAATACAAAACCCACTCCAATATATTTTATGATTGGCTGTTGCAAATTAATACTTTCACCGCAGTAAAGAAATAAGCGCCATCTGTCGTCAACAAACACGATTAGAGATCCAGCGTTACTATCAGACAGACAAACGCCAAAGTTTATTATTTTTATTACCAGTAAATTTTAAATTTTAGCCTATAAAATCGATAAATTTTTATGATGAAGGGCTGTAATATTGTAAAGTTCGAAATTTGAAAATTTAAAATTTAAAAAAATATTTTAATAGAAATTATTAAGCCTTTGTAATTTTAGGGACTTCAAAGTTGAGGTGTTCGTTTATTCAACAGACTTAAATTGACTTTTCTTACCTTTAAAATTGATTAAAATTTATCTTAAACACAAGAGAGAGTAATTAGTATCGTGAAAAATGTCTGAAGAATGTGTTTACTCTATTAACAAATGTTCTTTTTTTTTTAATTTTAACTTTCTGTAAATTTGCGCAAACTAAGGTGATGTCGATGACATATTTTTAATGAGAATTTCCCTCCCTCCCTTTGAATTGCTAGGCCAACGGTGACACCCATAATCCTTTGTTCTATTAAAGATCAATCTGTCAATGTTCTATCATGGATACATAAGTTTATATATTCCATAAGTATGACATTAGTAATGCTACTGAGATGGACTTACAGTACTCCAGATAACTAGTTCGAGAAGGAGAACGACAATTAAGCGAGTCAATTGAAGTCCTACCTGCTACACTCGGTGGTGGGTGGTTAATTAATTTTGCAGCTAGGACCAAGTTCCATCTAGGTCCTATTTAGTCTGAACTTACTAAGCCCCCCAAATTTGACAGCAGCGCCCCACTCACCAGGGGTATGTCGCTTTACAAGAATTAAGAAGAAAAGGCAACTTTGCCAATAGCGCCACTGTTGTTCTATCAATTCTGACGAGCAAAGAAGAGATAGGGGAGTCTGTTTGCTAGGGGGGTGGGAGTATTTTCAAATTATCTCCAGTAAAATTTATAAATTAGAAGGTGAAGTTGTTACAGACTGGGCTGGTAAAAAGTCCAATTAGAACTTAGGCCTAATTCCCTCTTCGAGCGTAAAATGATGTACACTTTATTTGTTGCATCAAAGTGTCCCGATTATCATCAGTTCTTTTGGGGTCAAATTTGCGTCGATGTTTCTCAGACTAAAGGACTATAATCCATCTAACAAAAATTAATTATCGTATGTTGTTTAAAACTTGTTTCTTGATCGAATATGATGAACAAAAGCAAATAGTATAAGAAAGGAAAGTAAAGCATCAACATGTGATTCGTGTTGTCTCATGCAGAGCTACAGTAAAAACTATTTAGTGCCATCTGGTGGTATACTCGCGAAATATTATTACCAGTCATACGCCAGTACCATAAGTTCATAAGATATGTTCCATTCATAAGTTTGTAAATTCTGGTAACTTAGAAACTGGAGCTTGTAATTTTGAAGTGATTGAAGTAGGCGACATACGCCTGGTGAGTGGAGGCGCTGCTGTCAAATTTGGGTAACTTAGTAAGTTCAGACTAAATAGGACCTAGATGGAACTTGGTCCTGCAAAATGAATTAACCACCATGCACCGAGTGTAGTTAGGACTTCTATTGCAGACTCGCTTAATTCCGACGTTCTCTTTCTCGAACTAGTTATCTCGAGTACTGTAAGTAGCATTACGAGGTATACTTAAAACTTGGTGTGCATCGTAAATCATACTGGGAACACTCTACTTAACTTATAGGCCCATTTAACTTACAAGGAATTATTGTTGACTTATGCTCTTTAAATAATGTAATCTAGTCCCAAAAATAACATTTATTCTTGTAAAAAAAAAGAAGAAAATCTGTATTTTTCAATCAGAAAAATATTCTGATCATTTTGCATGCACGGATGCTTCGCCCTCAAATAACTTCCTGGATTACTAGGGGGCGCTGGAAAAGCAATTTAGTTTCCTCGAACTGTACTACAATCTTGTTACAATCTCATATCTCTCTTCCGCCTCGCTTCTCTCCCTCAGTGTAGCTTTGTTATTCTTAAACTTGCTTGGCCCTAGATGAGACGTGGACAAATTTATCCATGACATCTGGTATTTACTTTGGGAACTACTCACATATATAGGAGAATTCAAAGGTCAAAAAGTTGTTCTGTTTTTCTTGAGAAAAGTCTGCATATAAATAAAATGCAATATAAAGATTCACTGAAACAAATATGAACAATTTGACAACGAATATTTGAAAATTTCAAGTGACCAAGGCCTAAGTATAGAGAAAACGGTTTCGCAATCATTAATGCGTTATCGCATTATTAGCACTTCCAAATCGAGTCATTTACTGACTCCGTTTGCAAGAGTGCATTTCGTATACATACCCAGCCAAGGCCTATCTCGGAACCTACCCAATATTGGCAAGGCTTACTACTACCAATACTCTCTCTGATTCTAAGCCTTGGTCGCTCGATTTGAACCTGGTTGGACTGGCTTCCCTTCCCTTGTCGCCTATCAATTTAAGATAGTTAATAGCCCGCGGGGATGTTGAGATAATCTCGAGGCTGGATAGCTTCCAGGGTTGTATTTAAGAACCATCCCCAACTTCCGATATCACGGATGGGTCTTCGAAACGGAATAGGAGGGTGTTGATGAAAGGTACTAATATAAGCTTGCAATAGTAACAACTTGGTCCCTGAAGGCGATATACTCGCGGATTACTTATCGATGTACTACCGTACACCCGGTGTACATCAGAGCAAGGACTAGAGTAGCAGTTATAAGGTTTAATTTAGACTGAAGAGTACTATAGGGACTAAGTACTTGAAGATGATTTGAAACTTCAGAGAACTTAACATTTTTAAATTTTAAAACTAATAGAAGGAAAGTTTTCTTTTAAATTCGATGCACCTAGGCTTTTAAAGTTTCCTTAGGCCTAGTTTTAAAAGGTTTCGACTTAGGCTTAGTTTTAAAAGGTTTCGACTTAGGCTTAGTTTTAAAAGGCTTCGGCTTAGGCTTAGTTTTAAAAAAGGCTTCGGCTTAGGCTTAGTTTTAAAAAAGGCTTCGACTTAGGCTTAGTTTTAAAAAAGGCTTCGACTTAGGCTTAGTTTTAAAAAAGGCTTCGACTTAGGCTTAGTTTTAAAAGGCTTCGACTTAGGCTTAGTTTTAAAAGGCTTCGACTTAGGCTTAGTTTTAAAAGGCTTCGACTTAGGCTTAGTTTTAAAAGGCTTCGACTTAGGCTTAGTTTTAAAAGGTTTCGATTTAGGCTTAGTTTTAAAAGGTTTCGATTTAGGCTTAGTTTTGAAAGGTTTCGGTTTAGACTAAAGAACGTTTTGTTAGGCCTTGTTTTAAAAGGTTTCGTTTGAGCCTTAGTAAGGTTTCGTTAGGCCTAGTTTTTAAAGGTTTCGGTTTAGGCTTAGGAACGTTTCTTTAGGCCTAGTTTTAAAAGGTTTCGGTTTAGGCTTTGGAACGTTTACTTAGGCCTATTTTTAAAGCGCTTCAGTTTAGGCTTAGCAAGGTCTCTCCAAGAAATATCTATTTTTAAATTGAATAGATTAGATCTAAAATTTGAGGGAACCATAACGGAAATAATCAAATACAATCTTTCGTATTAAGATGACGTAATAAAGGCAGTAACCTCAAGAGACCCCTAGTGACCATGGATAGCTTTACGCCCAACAGGATCCTTTAATGTTTAATATACTATTCATCGTTTTCCAAAGAAATTCCTTTGAACATCGTTGATATATTTCCTCTTTTGAGTCCATCTTGGTTTGGTTAACGTGCATGCTCACAAGTACATCCTGTTTATTTTTCCATCAAAACTTCCGATAAGAGGAAGCCATTAGGAAACCCGTTATTCAATGGACTTTTCTTAAGCCTTGGACAAGTTATTTGCATGTACTTAATGTACTGTAACCATATTTTCTTTAGTGACAACTGAAAATAGTTTATAGCTTACAATTACGATTAAAATACAGTTTCTCTTTGCACAATGCATGAAGCAGTATCCATTAAGGACCGTCTCAATGATATTGAAGTTTGAAATAAATCTTTTGATCATAAATCATTTTTCAATCGTATGATCTTACTCTACAGGGTGTAGGAAATACACTTCTCCAGTGTTCATTCAGAACTTGTGGGTTAGGGGGTGCATGCATCCCTTGTTGGTGGGGGCTCAATCAAAATCTAAGGGCTGGTCATAGAAGTTACATGCAAAGGGCGGCTCCGTTGATGCCCCTGAAAGATGTCTTTTCTGCTACACGTTGGCTAAGCTTGGCAAAGGCTAGTTAAACCAAAGGCAGGAACCAATGGGACCTAGTGCATTAGGTCTGATTGGTTCCTGCCTTTGGCAAGGTAAAATTCGTGTCCAGAAGATTAGACAGCATGCTAGGGGTGATAATGGAGCCGCCTGTTACTTTAACATTTTCGAATTCACAAAATTCAGTTGATTTCCCAGAACCAACCACGCATCCCACTCATGTACAAACTTCGGTCCTATAATTTTCGCATCACCCTTTACACTGTAGGGAATAGCAAATGATACGTTGTCTGTGTGGCCCCCCTCTAGTTGTTGAAACCTTTTGAAGGATAGCTCTGATGTTATATTGAGTTTACATTTTGCATTTTCAGTACCCAACTTTTGAAAAATTAGGATGAACAATGAGGGGCTAGTCACTTAGCCTATAATTGTATGTACTAAAGGGGCAAATCGGTGTACAGGGAATTTCAGAGTGATTAGCCCCTCTAAAGATATGTCTATTTGACAAGACTCTAATGAATAGCCCTTCTCCTTTGACGTGAAAAATAAATGACGTTACGCTTCTTGATTTAGTTCAGATACTAAATTTTTACTGTACGTTAAGCCTTGCATAGAACTTGAGATTTTAAAGACATTATAAGTTGTGGGTTTGAAGTGGTTAAATTTTAAAACACCACTTTGAAGTCTGTTAACTCTGGTTCTATAAGAGATACAGGGAAGTCCTTTGAGTATATTATAACCCTATTTCTCCCCTTTCCAACGATACCTAATACTTGAGGGTTACAGCAATTAGGGCACGAGTAATTAAGCTAATTAACAAAAACGTTAATTTTGATTCCGCCCCAAAATAATTTCTATAGGGTTCTATAAGAGATACGCTATAATACTTCTTATTCTTGAATATCCATAGTTCTCTACTTCCAACGATGCTATATAAATTTCTTGACCTTCTTTGGTATCCAATGGTTCGTGAAATTAGTTAGGGAACTCTCTTGCTTTTACTCATCTTGACCCTTAAACACTTTACTTCTTGGTATGTAAAAAAACCACGTTGAAGAATATTGGATTTTCGGAATTCTGCTCCCCATTACAAAAATTGACTTTTAAGACTTAAGATTAAGGTATTTCCATAAGCGAATAATATTCTTTAAGTGTCCATCATTGGGTCTCCTGCCCTTTGATTTAAGTCAGCTCGAAATGGGAGGCAATGATTTACCCCCGAGTCTTTCCCTCTTAGTTGTATTGAAGAGGCTTATCGGGGAGAGGTTTTTGAATACTCCTCGCCGTGTCGTACTAAAGCCGCGTTTACACGAGACACTTTGAAACCGTTTTAAACCGTTTTAAGAGTACACTAAAGCCAAGCGCTTTCCCTAGCATAATGTCTCATATAATATAATCCCAGATTGGGTGGGGTGAGACGAATTACAGCCAGCAGGGGGGAAAACAGTCTAGTCCTCTATAGATCCCATTCAGACATGTAAACTTAATCATAGATTATTATTAGTTTATGATATAACCCAGAATTTAACCCTCTTATTCAACTTGGTTGGGCTTTTTGGGCTGGAAAATTCAATCTTGTGGTTTTCACCATAACTTAGTCAAGGATTTAAAGTAAAGTTTAAACTAAAACAAGAGTTTACCATGATAACACCGAGCTCTTTTTTTTGTTCAATTATGTATGTACGATCTTGTATCATTACGTAGAATAAAGAAAAGGCTAATAAAGAAACTACGTCTCATACATCTTTAAAAATAAACTGTACGTAAGCCGAAGGTCGCTTTTGCGAAATTACCTCATTAAGAATTAAGGTATACCTGAGGGATTTAAACCACAAACACTGCACGCATCGCATCCAGTCTTTTCTCTGTTGTTATAGTTTAAGGAATAAATTAGGCTTAAGGTTATATGACACCTTGATTACCTTTTTTGCTTTTATTTTCCCAAAGAAATTAAGACACGTAACCAAATAAGCCGGCCTTAAGAGTAAACACCGTTGTGGTTTGAGGCCAATTTGGCTACGTAATACTAAGTTACATCCATGGTTAATTGCAAAACTCATTAAATAAGTCATAAGTCAATATCCAACTCTATATAAGTTTGCGTTTCTTGTTATAGACGTTAAGATTAGTTTGCTATTGCAATTGGTAATTAAGGATTGAGTGAGAATTGGTTGAAATTTTCACTTATGCTTACGTTTTTCGACGCCATTTTCTAAGATGGTGGACGGTTAACACCAAAACCTCCAATTATCTGCAATAGGGTGTAATGTAACTGTATGCAAAATTTCATACCAATCGCTTCATATGGTTTTGAGAAATTTCAACTTTAATCTAAGCCTAATCGGAGAGACGAGTAAGTTGAAATTTACAGCTCTATTTACGTTTCTCGCCGCCATTTTGTAAGATGGAGGACTATTAACACCAAAACCTCCAATTATCTGCAATAGGGTGTAATGCAACTTTATGCAAAATTTCACTCTAATCGCTTTATATGGTTTCGAGAAATTTGAATTTTAAACTAAGCCTAAAAAGAGAGATTAATAAGTTTACGTTTCTCGCCGCCACGTTTTAACATGGTTGCCGATTTCAACCAAAATTTACAGACATCTCCTATTGGACCTAACGCACCTTTGTTTGCAATATCAGCTCAATCGTTTTGGTTGTTTTCGAGAAATATCAAATTTACCCTAAGCCTAATCATCTCAAATTGTAACTGATAACCCTAATCTCGAAAATATCGAACGTAACAACCCTGTTGTTTTTCGAGGCGCTTCGAGATTGTAATATCCACAATTAATCTAAAGCACTCTTTCTCGTACGTTTGCACTTGTAAATAATTCGCTAGGCATTTTCAAAATTAATGATCTAAGCCTTGCAGTCTATTAGCGCGTGTGGGAGTTAACCAAGGCTTAAGATAGGGAATAAAGCTTAGCCTAAGCTTTCATATAAGAGTTTTGGTAATCTCCCAAAGGGATCTTACTTATTCTTTGGCCTAGAAAACCTTTGGCTAGGGGGGGATTATAATTCTCCTATAATATATCTATCTCTTATCAAAACAAATTACCTCGGCCGAGATGGGAACGATAAATAAATGTAAAAGGCTTGCCCAAGGGTGCCAAGGCTTAGCTTGTTTTTTCTAGTTACCCTAACAAAGTAGGCCAAATTGGCTAACCTTAAAGGCTAGAGGTGAGATGGAGTCGTAATCTCCATACCTACGTGGTACAATGCCCCCTGTGTCTTAAAAATAGAAGAGCTAGTTCATGAGAACTAGCTTAGTATTTTTAAACGACGGTAGGTGGCAGCACTTAACAATGAGCTAGTAAAGGGTAGGGGCGTCTGGGAAACTTTTATGTGACATGGCCAACCAACTTTGATACTCCATCGCACTTCTCCAAGGATAAACCCCGCTTTTGTCCCCGAAGCTATTTTTTAATCCCAACGATTTGTGTATATTTTAATTCGAGAATGGGTAACAATAGGGGTTCTTTAATTTCCGGTGGTTTTTCCTCAATTTGCTTTGATGTAAAAGGCAGACTTTAAAAAATGTCTCAAGTTTTTTTTTAAAGTTATTTCACTTTCTTCAGTGTGAAATAGGTTTTAAAATTTAATTACTTTGACAAAATCGTAGATCTTATAAACCCCATGGAACTCATGGAAATTTCAATCAACTTTTCACGTGGTAGTTTCTGTAAAAATGCAAAAATATTCACATAGTAAGTTCAATCAAATTTTCACGTGGTAATTTGGGTCAAAAGGCAATAATATTCACGTAGTATCATGAAGCTCATGGAAATTTTAATGAAGTAGGTACAAGTAAAAATTAGACTAACCCTTGAAAAAGCTCATGGAAATTCCAATGGAATGGTAATGTATTCACATTCTATCATGAAACTCATGGAAATTTCAAAGGAACGCTAAAGTATTCACATTGTATCATGAAACTCATGGAAATTTCAAAGGAACGCTAAAGTATTCACATTGTATCATGAAACTCATGGAAATTGCAATGAAATGCTAAAGTATTCGCATTGTATCATGAAACTCATGGAAATTGCAATGGAAATTTCAATAGAATGCTAAAGTATTCACATTCTATCATGAAACTCATGGAAATTGCAATGAAATAGTCACAATAGATCATGTTATATCTGTCAAAATGGGAAAATAACCACATGTTATCATGAAGCTAATGGAAATTCTATGCATTACAAAATTTTAAATCATCCTAACCCTTGAAAGATCTCATGGAAATTTCAATGAATTACAAAAAAAATAATAATGACCTTAACCCTATATTAATATTTATAAGTATAGTACTTATAAATTGACGTGTAAATATACAGGGTGTTTTCGAAAAGTCCATCAATAATGAAAGGGCGTATTTATTGGGCCTTTTTGAGTCGAAAATGTTCTATGACATTTTGCCGTCCGACCCACGGTTTTCGAGTTATGATTTGAATATTTTAGGGATGACCCCTTCATTAAATTAGCGCTGTCTTTCAATTTCTTAATTAAATTTAAGGGGGTCATCCGTAAATTACTCCAATCATAACTTGAAAACAGTGGCCCGGACGGAAAAATGTCATAGAACATTTTCGACTCAAAATGACCCAATAAATACGCCCTTTCATTATTGATGGACCTTTCACAAACACCCTGTAGACGCAATTGACATACGCTTTCTTTTTGAACTACAAAGCCGTATTATAATGTACACCGAAAATAGAAGGTGCATGGGTCCATAGGGCGCCAAAAGCCCCCGTATTGATTTCTGTCTTTGGCCCTCCATTTTCGTCGATAACCCTTATGCTTTAAGGGGGGACCTGATAGTGACGTCACTCTTTTTCGATCGAACCTAGCCTGAACTTCTAGGCCTAGATGCCTTAACCTTAGAGAAGAACGCCCACAGGACATCTCCTGACCCCTTACCTCATACCCTACCAGCTCGTTGTAGCTAGCTTTCAAAGAGTTATTGTTAAAACGCTCTCCAAGACATTACCAGTCAGCTTATCACCGGCGTTTTTTCTGCTTCCAAGGATGATGAATGGAATTGTATTTCAACTTCAGTAATTTTCGAATAAGGTTGTATCAAGAAGCGATATCTAGTTTAATAGGGAGAAGGTATAAGATGCATAAGTATTTAATTCGCGCGAGCCATAGTCTCAGTCCCCCTTTCAAAATACAAGGGGGGGGGGACGTAAAAGGAGGCCGGGATATTTCGCCAACTCTCCTCAGTCGGAAAATACATGTAATTTTCGTCATTCGCGTCGTGCTGACACGTGAGTTTTCAAGAACCAATGAGATGCTGTCTGGTTGTAATTTAGAGGGCGGCGGGGATTAACTCCGGACAGGCTACGTCTTTTGGACTGGAGATAAAGCTAGATTGAAAATGTGGGGCGAATTTATACCTTTTCCCTAATAAACGAGATATCGCTTCTTGGTTGTATCCATTTGCCTTATATCTGGCATTTAACTAGGAGGGTATATTATTGGATGTGAAATGAAAGTATATCATATTATTTATTCGTCATATAATGATTAGTCTAGCTAGCTCTAACCAAAAAATCCGAATAGATACTTTGAAATAAAAAATGGCTGCACATTATTCCTATTAACTGTATGCATTCCTGGATTTTACTTAAATTCCAAAATCAATAACAATCTACCCCGAATTAACTTCTGATAGAAATGGATTCACTAAAAGTTATGAACAAAAAAGGCCCTACGGACACAAGTTATGACTGGAGAAATGTTTTGCTGGATGACCCCTTAAAATTTAAACGAGAAACTGAACAGAAAATTATTTCCAATTAAGGGGTCGTTCCTAAAACACTCCATTAACTTAACTTTTAAACGGTGACCCTTAGGTCAATATTTAATATAATACAATATAATATTTCTGAAAATTTTGGGTTTAATTTATTTCTATTTATAGACCAGCTGGCGAGGGTGCATGGTATTGGGTAATTTCAGTTCCAGTCGTTCGTCGACCGTTCAAATAACTCGAGGGCGTTGATTGCCTATTACTGGGAAAAGCTCGGTCATTCGATTATAAAACTGCGATTTTGGCGCGAGCTCCCACTCCTCGTGCGTATATAGGAATGTGAAAAATTTTAACCGCGAAAACTCTTAATGACAACTTTTCCCGCCAAACGCACGTGTGATATAGTTGGCGCCAATTTTTGACAAAGTGTCTTTAATTATGGAAATTATTTAAGGAATTTATTGGTGTATAAATATGAGTCGTTTTTGACAGGGTATAAAGTTGAGAAGTGGACATCACTTCAACTCTAAATACTTTAAATAGAATCAGAAGTAAGTAATACTTCTCTTCAAAAGAGAAGTGTGCGTACCACCACAAAGCGGGTAATGTAATTGTAACAAGATTCTTCCCTACCAACATCAGAATTAACAGCAAGGTTAATTGCTAAACCGACTCATGCACATACGCCATGTAAATAGTTAATTCCTCATCATTACTATATCTATTAGCGCTGCTTAACTATTTGCCAAGGCCCATGCATGCATGCGCTTGTGTGTTAATTAATTTTTGTTACAGCACGTCAATTAAGACAATCAAGGTTTGTGGGTTAATTGATTGATTGCTGCATTGGGATTTAGTAAATACCACCAAACAGTTATAGTTAATTTACCCTAGCACGGTGCGATAGTTATATACCCATCTTAATTAAATTTGATGAACGGGAGAGCAAATTAACAAAAATGGTGCCATGAGCCCGGGAAGAATCATTCATGTTACATAACTAAAGAATATTAAGAGATGATTCAGAGTGTCATATCCTTCTTCAGTATTATCCCCTTCTGCTATAACTAAAATACAACAACTGTCTAAGTACTCAGTTGTATATTACTCCATGGTTCAAAGTCACTCAAAATTTCCGATGATTTAAGGATCTAAAATTCTGGGTTACATTTTCAAATGTACAAATATTTTTTTAAGCCTCGAAATTGGTTTTTGTGGAACGCAACGCAAGCTCATAAATATCTTAGAAGGGCACAAAACAGCTGCAGTTATCGAAGCCATTCTTTATCTTTCAAATTACAGGCGGGATTGTTTGTAATCCACCTCCATTTTCGTCTGTAACGTTTGCGTGATCTTAAACCATATTTTACAGAAAGATGGGAAGGGAAGCGAAGTTAGCAGCAGGTATCTGTTGGCTGACTTTTATAGCTTACTAGCTGTTACCCGCGGCGTCGCTCGCGTGAAATAAGAACTTCCATCAAAATGATATAAAGAATGGGTAGATTCATAAGTATTACATAATAGACTTATGGTAGATATTATTGCTGACTAATATTTTTGTAGCACCTAAGGAGCGAAGGCACTCGGTGTTGCCCGTCAGCCCGTCGGGACATTTTTTATTACTTTTACGCGGACATTATTCCATAAAAAAGGGTTTTTAAGTTTTGGCCGCTATTTAAAAATATGGCAACAAATCGAACCCAAAATACCATTCAGCCCGTCTATAGGTTAAAGAAAACCACTGTACTAAATTTTTTTTTGAAATCGACTGAAAAGCGCGGATTTTGTTGCATAGAGATGAATTTTTACATTTCTGGGCGCCATTTTTTAATATGGCGGCGGATTGGAAAAACCTTTCTTAGTACGCGCCTACTACTTATGAGTAACGTTCCTGCAAATTTTCAGCCTTCTAGGGCAAGCGGTTTGGGCTGGGCGTTGATTATCAGTCAGTCTGTCAGTCAGTCAGGACTTTGATTTATATAGATATAGATGACATAACATTGTTATTAGGATTGCTTTGGGTGGGGCTTGCCTTCAATCTTTTTTTTTCCAAAGTCAGTCGTCACGTGGTTTCTTAAACTGTTGTAAACTGTAGGTTGAAAGAAAGGACCTTTGGTTGAGTTCTTAGGAATTTGTTGAAGCAAGGCCCGTCATAACCAAAATTGTGGTATTCGAAAAAGTAGACGTAATAGACCATTTTCAAACTGGGGGTCCTTAGTATCGTCTGCTTGATTTAGGGTTAAGATGGAAAACTTCAGGATGGTAAGACGTTAAGGCCTCCTCAGACAAGAGTAAAATCTTAAGTTCCAGTCGGTGGCGTCACTGTTCAGGCGCCATCTGGAGCAGACGACTTGAAACGAGTCGCGAATATGATGCATTTTTTAGACAAGACTTTTGAATACCAAAATAGCGGAACGCTAAAACCTTTCAGTATATCGTCTGTTAAAACTTACCTCACTCGATCACGCGTCAGTAAGACATGATCGAGTGGGCTATGGTGGCTAAAGAAAAGGCGGTAGCTAACGAAGAGGCGCCATCTCAACAGTAACTGCCACGACAAAACTGAAAACTTGTTTTCAAAATAAACCTGCCACCTGCGAATTTCTTACGTAGTTGTGGACACGTGTCTAATTAAGCGAGCAAAGCGAGGTGAACGTAAGATTTTAGTCTACAGTCTGAGTAGGCCTTTAGATTACTATATTAACCCTTTATCGGTTTAGATAAGACAGGTACTAAATGCTGAGTTCATGGACTTCCTTTGTTACCGTTATATTGGTAAACTAGTTCAGTAAATTAGTAAAGTCACTAGAGATGAAGTTTCAAATTAAATTATGCATGATTAATGCCTCGAAAGATGCCAGCTGTCAAATACGTCATTCTATGTTCCGCATTCTACCGGGTTTTGGGAAGTCGACATATTACACGTATTACCATAAGTAAATAATTATTCATTAAGTCTGAAACTACCAATACAACTACACTCGGTGGTAAATTAATTTTGCAGGACCAAGTTCCATCTAGGTCCTCTTTAGTCTGAACTTACCAAGCCCAAATTTGACAGCAGCGCCCCAGTCACCAGGCGTCTGTCGCTTTACCCTGAATCTATGACCTCCCCACTTCAATCACTTCAAAATTACAAGCTCCACTTTCTAAGTTACCAGAATTTACAAACTTTTGAATGGAACATATCTTATGAACTTGTGTCAGTCGATTAAGGATGAAACAGGGTAGGGTTTTGTTGTAAACTTAATGATGTGTTGTAAACTTATGATCTAGAGAATGCCTAAACATAAATGCATCACAATATCGTAACGACGTATGGAAACGTAACGGTTGGTTATTCGAGATCGCTTTGCTTCGGTAATAAACGAGATAATAAATCTTCACGTCCGTTTGGAGAATCGGAAGAGAGCTGCCGCCAGCGTGCAACTATATCCCACCATTGTTTCGCGCACTTTATTCATATTTAGTCGCGCGTCATTCTGTTTGTTTAATGAACTATTGAAATTATGCCTCATGCTGTTGGTTGGTTGGTGTTGTACCTAAAGTAGTTTTGCAATTCTAATATATTATTATGGTTCTTAACGAGTTTTCAAGGCGTTGGATTTTGCAAATGTGACGACGAATACATACAGACAATAGGAATAATTCTGTTCCCATCTATGAATTCGGGGTTTGTGGGATGGCGTCTTTCTAACTGCGATTTCATTGGTTGGTGATACGTTGTGTGACAAACTGACAATGGCTACACAATGATTCCTAATAGCTGTATGTATTCCTTTTATTGTAGAATACATTTTGTTTAATGCAAACCCATGATTGGTAAAGTAAATGTAATAATATTACGCGAGATTTCTACAAGGGGGCAGTAAATACGTTTTCGTTATTTTCTGTTATTTCTGAACATGTGCAAACGTCATGTGAAACTCTATAGTTCTTAGCACCCATCTTGTTCACCTTTATTTTTAGCTCAGAAAGTAGCCAATTTCATAAGAGAATCCAAAGAGAATACCCCCCCCCTCCTTATATATTCGATCTGTAGAAGAAACAGTGTCCGACTGAAAGATGACAGATTGTCCGATATGACCTCGCGCCAATCCTTCTCCATATACCCATCTCTTTTCTACCTATCCACAGGTCCTTGCAGAATCCGCGAAATTCCTTACAGTGAATCCCTGTTTTCTATACTGCCCCAAGTGCAAGACGCCAAGGCTTAAGGGTTAGGCCTTCCCAATTTTTTTTTTCAGACGAATGTGAGAAATTCCTTAGTGAATCCGAGCTCCTGCATCAATTGCATGCTGCAACCTGTGCAAGACCTATTTAAGGCCAAGGCTTATGGTCTTTCCTTTTATTTAGACGTATTATCCTGGTAGAATTACTGAATTCCTGCCCAAGTGCAACCTGTGCAAGACCTAGTTATGGCCAAGGCTTAAGTTTTAGGCCTTTTCTTTTATTAAAACGTATTTTCCTTGTGAAATGCAGAAAAATCCTAAATGAATCTGGTCCCAAGTGTAACCTGTGCAGGACCTAGTTAAGGCCAAGGCTTATAGTTTAGGCCTAAGCCTTTTTCTTCAGACTTATTTTCCTTCCAGAATTAGTGAGTTTTGCGCAAGTTAAGGTCAAGGCTTAAGGTTTAGACCTTCCATTTTCATCAGGAAAATGCGGGAAATTCCTTGGTGAATCTGGCCCTCCAAGTGAAACCTGTGCAAGGCCAAGGCTTAAGATTGGGCCTTGCCTTTTCTTGGGGCTATTTGTGATCGTATTTTTAAGGAGATTTTTCGTACGATGTCAGTTGTCACATGGGCCTCGAGGATGGTTCCATCTGCCTTGGAATAAACTGGGGAGTTAAAGTTCATCTTCTTTACCTATAAATCCAATCCAATTTGGTCGTCGGAAAGGAGCCAAGGCCCAATATAGGCGGCAAAATACGCGTTGATGGCATTTTCATATATTTTTTTTCAGCTTCTTCTTTCAGATACTTATCCGTACTAGTTTCTCTAGGGGATTGGCCTCGCTGTGCATTATTTCTGTGCTAGTAGGGTTAAAGGATTATATTTTAGGAGGTATCTCGTTTATGAAGGGAAGATTCCCCAAGGACATCGATGCATTGCGGTCGCAAAATGGGTACGAAAGGCTTAAAGGCGTACTGAAAGATATTCCATTCGAAGTTTTGTTTAATTCTTCTTTTACTCCCATCGTATTATGACACGTGATCCATGCTAGAAAAGTTGAGGATTTTCTCTCTATCTCTTGTGCGCAGAACGATGCGCAAAGTGTATGATCTTATATCTTGCAGGAGACAAGTGAGATGAGGTAGATATGTAGCTTCTGTACCGTACCGCCATCTACGGAACAGAAAGTCCTCCCAGCATCCTCAATGGATTTTGGGTAGGGGTGGTATTATAAGTATCAATAACGTGTAATTAAAGTACCCCTTTAAGGCCTCAGGCTTAAGGTGTTATATATTTTTATGTACTCAAGTCAGAGCAGGAAAAGGCAAAAAAAAAATAAAAATCTCTTTAGTATACCTAGTCAGGCCATAAGTAACATGTACGACGGAACAAAGTCTCAAGCGCCATCTCTCGCGAGAAGTTTTAAACTAGGCTTAGCAATGATATGATGCCTGTTGCACCTTGCGTGCCTAGGAACTGGCGTTGCTACCAACTAATGAAACAGCAGAACAGACGCCATTAGAATTATGAGGTTTTCAAGCCCGGAATACCCACAAAACCGAATTCATAGAAATTAACATGGAAGGTATATGGATACACAATGATTCCTAGTAGCTGTATGAATTCCTGATTTTCTAATAATGTTTTATCACGGTTATAATCGTGAGCTTTTTAGTCTCGTGACTGCAACCTAAGACCTTATATAGCTTTTATCTTGTCCTTCATAAAGTGTTGGGTTATCTGCACGCGGCTTCGTCTCACGAGTTCCCGGCATGCACTGCGCGGTCTTCTAACTTTTATGAAAGAAACTTGATGCTTCTAACTCTATACAGGGTGTACCATCCAATAAGGTAGGTTAATTATAAGACCGAAGTACGTGAGTGAGATGGTTCTATGGGAAATCAACTGAATTTTGAGTGAATCGATGAAGTGTTAAATGTAATAAGTTCTATGAGCAGCCCTTAGAGATTCAACCCCCACTCAAGGGATGCACCATTGCACCCCCTAACCCACAAGTTACTTATGAACAATTGTGGTTCAATAATTACCCTCCCTTTTGGAATGAACACCCTGTACATGTTAAGTTGGGATCTTTCGTGCTCCTGTTACGCCCTTTTAGGGACTACTTTTATATTCCAAAGGGTCAAGCTATTCCGTGCCGTACCGTAAAAGCTATACCAAGGTTATTTCTAACACTTAATTGGTTCTTTTGCTATCGTGGGAGTAGTTAATATTACCTTGTTAGGTCAAAGGTCAAAGTTAAGGGATTGTGATGGGAATTGTAGCCCCCTTTATTGTCAAACCACCCAACTTGTCAATTTATCCCATAAATTTACAATGAAATTTCTTTATTTTTCGATTTTGTATAAAGTGACAGGTGAGATTGTTATTATAATCAAAAGTATATCGATTTAAAAGCAAAAAGTACACTTCGTTGAAAGTGGCTACCGCCATGTTAAATGAGAAGCCACGCCTCCTTTACCAACAGAATAGTGTCGACCCCCTCTGCGTATGATTAACTTCCCGACCGTAGCACAGGGAACAAGCCGTGAATAGGCTCATAAAGTACCAAAAATAGATCCAACCAACAAATAAACCAGTTGGCTTGGTCTAGTCATAGGATCACGTGACTAACAAAGTTGACTGTAGTACCTACCATCTGTCATTGAGCGACGAAAATAAATCTCTTATATTTCTAATTGGTTTAGAGTCTGACTCTTGGGCTAAAACGGATTCTGCGCAAGGCAAAATCAAGCCAATCAGGTTATCCCATTCTCAACTCAAAACCCGAGCTTGAGATCTGAGTCGTTATAAAAATTCAAAAGATTTGTTGGTTGGGTCTATTGCATCACGTACTACTTTCTATAAACCTATGACGTCAAGAATCTTTTCTCTGATTGGTTAGGTTAGATCCTGTAGGCGGTTAATTTAGAGGAGGGTTGTTTGCTTCACACTTTACATTCGTCTGCAGTGAAAGGCAAGGAGTTGTTAATGAAGTGGATACTTTTTGTTATTATATCTATTTACTTTTGATATAATTCGATTTGAGATATCATTTCATTTCATAATGGAGTCGTTGCGGTTGTCGCATTGCGCGGCGTTGTTGAGCCTTAGTTGAAGGTTTGTTGAAATAGAAAAAAGAAATCATCCTTCAAAAGCAAAATGTATTAAAAAGAGTGCTGTGGTCTAGAAAAAAATATATATCTGTATATTTTTCCAAACCATATTTTTTTCTCTTACATTTTCCTTTAAGTTTAGAAGGATTTCCTTCCATTTTTCCTTAAAAATAGAATAGAAGGGTCCCGCTTCAGATTGAAGGGATGGTATTTTTAGAAAGTGCACGCATGGTTTGAAAATCTTAGAATGAAATGGCATAGAAGAAATCATCAGTATTCTATTTAGACCTTATAAACTTTAGTTTTGGGAACGACTCTGATTAGGCCTAATTAATTCAATAGGTAATTATGAAATACATCCTCTAATGAGTAATTAAAGACCGTGTGTCTTGAGCACCACCTTGGGTTTTCTTAAGATTTAAGGAACATTGATAGGACACCGGTGTGTTTACAAACAAAGAATTGTAAATTAAGATATGGCTAAAAAACCACAAGGACCATCCAAATATGGTGGAGGATTGGACTGGTAACGTTGAAGCTATATCTAAAGTCTTTGTTGTCTACATATCAATGTTCTTTCCATCTTAACCCTATATCTAGCAGACGATGCTAAGGCTCCCTTTTTGAAAAACGTTCTATAGGGAGTGGGCAAAGGGGTGAAAATATCCCCCATTAAACGTCATGTCTCCGCCTAGCCAATCAGATGATTCCCCCCCCCCACAAGATTTCCCCTCTATAAAGTTTGCCGCCATTTTGGTGGAAAGGGGAGGAGCCATATTAAAATACACCCCTCTGGCCCTAAAGTCTTTGCTGTCTACATCAATGTTCCGTCCATCTTAACCCTAAATCTAGCAGACGATACTAAGACTCCCTTTTGGAAAAAGGATCTATTGGCAATCAAGGGCCAAGGCTCGAACTTGGCCCTAAAATGTTTTTTTCAGTTTTATTACCCTAAATTTGATACAAATTTCTTTTTGTATTTGGGGCGAAACTAAATTCGAGGGCGCTTTTGTAAGAAGGGCATTTCCACTATTTCATTCATTCCAAACCGTTGATTCGCGAGATCTGCGTGTAGGGCGAGGGTAAGGGGTAAAAGGACCTTAGGCCTTGGCGATCCTCTGGTCTTTCTCTAGCGGCGGCAACTTTTGATGCGATTTACTCGCTCGCTAGTCGCTACCACCCGCCTTCCAAAATCTGTTTTACTCTCGCCCGGACGCCCCTGGACCCTATTTCGACCGACGACCGTCCATTCTTTCTTTCTTTCTTTCTTTTTGATGCCTGGTCAGTACTTAAGGACCCTCCTCCAGTTCTCCTTCCCCTCAACTCTACCTCCCTCCCTCCAGACAAGAGCGCTGGATCTATTGTTTCCCCAAAAAATCTTTACTGTCTTTTGCTGCAACGCTTAGTCAAACGAGTTTGTGCGCTTTGGGTCCTCCTGTTGGAATTATTTTGGTTTTCAAAGATTTATCATGTATGGTAGTTAAAAGGGTACAGTGGCGCCATCTGACTGTGTATTTTTCATAGAGGAGTACAGACTCCTGTTGGTGAATTTGTAGGAAACCAAAATCTTCACATAACTCTTTTAGTAGTCAAATTAGTGTTGGAATTATTCTGGTTAAATTTATCCTGTATTTAAGAAAAGAGTAGAGTGGCGACATCTGACGGTAATTTTTGTAGAAGGTTGACACCTGGTGGCGGATTGGTCTGAAATAGGATCCATGATAACCTACTGTGATCTTTAAATGCAGCAGTAAACCGTCTCAACCAAGGAATATACCCATTTCAAAGCGGGAGGGGCACAATATCGTCTGCTTAAGACGTAACATCCGGACGGTATGTGGAACGCAAAGACAATAGATAAGGCTTCAAAGTTACCAGTCCTGCACCAAATTTGGATGGTCCTTATCTTAATTTGCGTCTTCATTATCCACATATTCAGTTTGCACTACAAAATTTAAAACATGGATGTCGCTGTAGTCTATAATGTTTTCACTCTCAAACACCATAAGGCCCTACGGCAGACCCATACTTTTTCATTATAGGTTTATCTTTATATATTGTAAAACAAACTAAAATAAATTGTATGAAATCTAGGTAATATTTGTTGTGGAATAAATGGACTACAATTTCTATACCTCTAGTAGGCTTAGTCGTAGAGATGAAAAACTAAAAACCATTGTACCAAATTGTCACGGGCAATTTCAATTTCTGTCTCGCCGTCCTGTGTAACTGTAAGAGTCGCCTTGAAACGATAGTGTTTTCTTGAAATGGGCCAAGAACTAAAGAAAAGGGAAAGAAGCCAGGCAGGCAGGCTATCGTCAAATAGGCCTAGAACTTTGAGCCAATATCGTTCTTTGGGTAGCGACTTATTTTCGTCGACAGATGTCGAAAGAATCGTTTCCGGCTCAACGGATCACTTTAATCGCGTTTTTCCAAGATGAAATGGAAGAGTCGTTCCTTACGACTGGAGGAGAAAGAGCTCTTGTTATATTGGTTCTGGCAAAGACAATTGTTATTTGGGGATGTCTTGAAGGACAGAGGTGAAATGGAGTAGTAGAAAGGTTCAGAGTACCTTGAGTACGTCCCTATCCTATAGTAGGGGGATTGTTAAGTGCTGCCACCTAGCGAATACTAAGCTAGTTCTGACGAATTAGCTTGTATTTTTAAGACACAGGGGGCATTGTCGAAGGTTTTATACCCCTACCAAAACTAATTAGAAACTGAGGATGCTGGGAAGACTTCGTTGATTGCCGTTCCCTAGATGGCGGTACGGTACAGAGGCTACATTATAGGTATTATTTAGATTACTACTCCTACTATTTTCTTTTCTCCAAGGGGATATACCCGTGTTAGAAATTATGAAATGTCTGCCTTCTTTTAGCTAAGCCTAACCAACTATAAAACGTCATATCTGTGACGTTTGGGTTTAGGGCCGGGTTAGTTACAATACACTGGTGTTTGAAAAGAAAGGTTTTGATAGTCCAAATTATAATGTATGCAATGATGACCAAACTATTTATTGCGTATATGATTCGGTTTAGTAACCTTACTCCAAATGTAAAATGATGTTGGGAAGAATCATATTGTGGTACACTTCCCTCGAAGAGAAGTATTATATACTTCTAGTTAACTCTATGGATAACCTTGACTTAATTCTAAACCCACTGAGTTCATTCTAGCAGACATCCAGAAAATATGACTTAAATTCTAACTTATTAACTATTAACTAAATCTCCCACCCAACTTTGAAACTGTATATTAGATTATCTTTACTATATGATATTTTCTAGAAAGAGCCCTGCAGACCAACCAAATATTGCCAAAATATTGCAACTAAGTAGGCTTAACATTGCCATAGTTACAATATATTTGCTGTGAACTTTTGACCCATTCAAATTAATGCTAGGGAAAATATTAGAGAACTTGGTCATATTTTTCTGCGTTGCCCATTAAACTGCAGACATTCCCGCGAAAATCGTCGCCTTTTAATTGGCCTCGACGGACCCCGCCAAAATTTAGGAGAGAGACCCAGTGCGAAATTCTTTTTTACGATGACATCTGTTGTAGGGTAGATAAACTGCGTTTGAAATATGAATATAAACACGAGATATACAGTGACTATCTTAGTCTCTTATCAAATGCAAATAGAAATAAAAGAAAGTAAAAGTTGGGGGAGCGTAGACGACAGTCACGTGATTCCCAATCACTTTCTCTGAGCTAAGGACAATATGTTTTAACTACCATCTCGTGGGGAATTTAAAATTCGCGTAATATTACTACTCTAATCAAACGCTGGTACGCATGAGCAAGTCGAAAATGTTATTTCATTTACCACCACCAGGTGTCGCACAATACTACTAAAAAATGGGCTGGCTAACTAGACAGAAACTACTGAAGAGATTAAGACTTGATTGGTGTTCGCAGGGATAGATGTAATTTTAGAAGCAGGAATGGAAAACGGTTAATATTTACTTCAGTCCGACTCATTTCCCAGTGTAGAGCCCCACCCTCCAACGCGTAACGAAAATTTTAAATTATCTTATTGGGTAGTTCACTTAAACTACGTTTTGATGACGTTTCTGACGGGGACGACGAAAATTATGTGATTCCTTTTTACCTCTGTGGCTATGACCCGCCTCTTCTTTCATACCCCCTCCGTCCCGTGGAAGGGGGTCCGGGACTTTGACGCGCTCCCACATTACTCTGTTCTCCATTCCTGCTTCTAAAATTACATCTATCCCTGGTGTTCGCCATTTACTGAACCATACTGGCCCTGGAATACACTAAAATTGAAGGCGTCCCTGTGCCTATCTCACTTTCTATTATTCTCTATTTGCTTTTGATGAAAGAATGTAGGTAAAAGAAAACCACAATCCCAAATAGCAACAGCAACAGCAAGCCATGACACTCTTGACATAAATAAAATATATTTGTTTTAACCGTGACCCTTATCGTCAAAACTTTTAATTTAAAACTAGTTCATGGACGCTTGTATTAGTTATCTAGCAGTCCTTGTCTGTCCTTTATTAGCGGTTGTAATTAAGGCTATGAACCGAGTTAGGATATTACAAAGCTCATCAATCGATTAATCGATTTCTACCACTAAGCTATTTTTGACTGCGGGCAACGCCAGTCCTGTGTCTTCTAAGACCTCGTTAAAGAAAATCGGTCTCCCCCCCCCTCCTTTTTTTCGGTACTTCAAGGATAACAATTACTGCTATAGGTTAGAACTTCTAGATCGTTTTTTATTTCGGGGATGGTAATTAGGGACTGTGCTGGATTGTAAGAAGATTGTTCGCCACGCCTTTTTTTCTCCTATCGGTAAAAGGATTTAAACATATAAGGTTTAAATTAATTGATTTAGGTAACTAATGGTTTATTCGGGAGACGTTGCTTTTACTGGCAACATGCGCAGTCCCCTATTGCGCATTTTCTCGTGATTGCACGTTTTATAAGAAACGCTTGTATTTCTCGCAGATGGGCGCCATCTAGTGGCGGATTTATTAAAACGGAAACCATGGACTACTGTGATATCTATGGAAAGACATCACAGTAGGCCATGAACTTCGGTGTTTTTTTCGCATAGGGGTGACATCTAGCGGTGTATTTCTCGTAGAGGGGCGCCATCTAGTGACCGATTTACCAAAACGGAAACCATGGCCTACTGTGATATCTATGGAAAGACATCACAGTAGGCCATGAACTTCGGTGTATTTTTCGCATAGAGGTGACATCTAGCGGTGTATTTTTCGCATAGAGGTGACATCTAGCGGTGTATTTATCGTAGAGGTTTTCCAACTGGCAGTGTATTTTACAGATAGGGCGCAACCTGGTGGCGTATCTGCGAAAAACCATGATAGCCTACCATGATATTCTTTATTACGAAAACGAGGTGCTTAAACACCAGACCCCATTTTACCCCCCGACTTTTGATAAGGTCTCTATTCCAATACTATAAGCCCATATGGCAGACCCATACTTATACACTAAAGGTTTATTAAATAGTTTAGTTACTTTCTGGTGGAACAAAGTATAAATGTGTTGTTGATCTTTAGTCATAAATTAAGCCTAACCAGTGTGTGAGCGCTCCATATAATCGTACCAGACCCCAGTATATTTAAAAAGAGTGGTAACATTACATCTCTTTGAGTCTTTTGGCCTCTCGTAAAGCTTCCCCTTGCGTGTAAAAAGGTTTATTGTCTCCTTGTAACTCGCTACCTGTTGGTCACGTTATTTTCTGTCTGGACTCTATATACTAAACCATAAGTTTATAAGATATGTTCCATCCATAAGTTTGTTACTGGTAACTTAGAAACTGGAGCTTGTAATTTTGAAGTGATTGAAGTAGGTCGTAGATTCAGGGTAAAGCGAAGACGCCTGGTGAGGCGCTGCTGCCAAATTTGGGCTAATTAGTAAGTTCAGATTAAATAGGACCTAGATGGAACTTGGTCCTGCATGCAAAATTAATTAGCCACCACCGAGTGTAGTTAGGACTTCAATTGACTCGCTTTCGTCGTTCTTCTTCTCGAACTAGTTATCTCGAGTACTGTAAGTCTCTCAGTAGCATTACGAACTTGTATTGGTAGTGCCATTCATACTTATGGAAGGAACATATCACTTATAAACTTATGACTAAACTTACAAAGTATTCCGTAATGGTCTCTGCCCAACCTAACCAACCCAACCCAGGAAGCACTCCCGCCTAGCGTTGTCTATGTAGTTATTATTAATGCTTGGATCGTCTAGCTCTCCTATGGTCCTCTATAACACGGCCGCTGTCCTCTCATGGTCTCCGGTAATGACCTGTAAAAGAAGTTAGGGCGTTATAGGGACCTGCATGTAGTAGTTGTATATCTTCGTGGCGAAACCACGTAACTGTTATTATGTATAAATGGAAGAGATACGTGGTATTGCGTTGTTTTATTGGGACGTTATCGTCGTATCTGTAGTGTGGTATGGTTGGTTATAAACCCGCGGATGGGGGGTTGTAGTGGATTATATTTAGTAATAAAGTTTACCAAGGTGGAAGTTGCTATGGTTCACGTTGCGTTGTTATAGCTATTCTACAATACCTTTTTACGATGTATACTGGTTTGGGTTTTATGAAAGGTATTTACATGGAGGTTGCCATAAGATATCAGTACAGCTTTGTAGGGCCTTGTTAGTGGTTCTTGGAGCAAAGATACCTGTGAAATGGAGTAGTAATCTCCATACCTATAACGTAGGCTCTGTACCCTACCCATCTACGAAGTTTTTGACCTTCTGTAGATCATAAGTTAATGAATGCTAGCTATACTGTGAAGTATAACAATTTAGGCTTTACATTTTCAAATTTATGCATAAAATAAAAATACCGTTACGTAGATGGTGCTGAAATCCTAACTATTAAACAATCTGGGTAATAAATACTTTAGAATATGAACTTGGATAGTCTTATACTTCACAGGATGGGAGTTATTAACTTCTGAAAGAATTTACTCACGAACCATAATCATGATTTTTGAAATTAGAGATACTAATCAACAGTTAGTTAGTCAAACGTAACTCAAAAACGTTTGAAAGACTGTGGTCATTTAATGTTTGTTTGTTTAAACTCATTTCAGTCACGTGTCCGACAAACCAATTGGGAAGAAGCGTCCACCTATCTCATTACCAGCTCCTCTGCTCAGGGCTAAAACACTGCCGGCCATAATAAGTCCAACTATTGGACTTTTACAAGTTAGTTACATACTTAATTAATTTAACTAACAATATTTTCAGACAATAATAACAATTAATCTAATTACTACTCAGGCTCAACTTGAATCACGGCACCAATACCGTGACCAAAAGAATAAACAACGCCGGCAACGCGAAGAGGAGGACGGGACAAGTGTCACGGGGGACATCGTTGAAGAGGACGAACAAGAGGAAGTATTAAGGTTACCTGAATCAGAGGTCAAAGGTCAGGAAGATCAGAAACGGGAGCAGGAAAGTTGCGGTAATGGCGGCGTTGTCGCCATTAAAGAACCTTGGGTCGAACCACCCTCACCTGCTACATCACCGACGGAAAAGAAATACCTTCGAGAAAACGTTCCACAGCAATCGGAAGGACAATCACCAAGCAGAAATAAAGGTATATTCTTTCATACATAAGTCTATAATAGTCTTAAGTTTGCATTGACTAATGTCGTCAAAATAATACAGAGATAGACAGACCCTTTTCAAAAGGTGGGTGTAGGGTTAAGATGGAAGGAACATTGATAGGACAACACAAGACGTTATTTAGAACGACGGAAGCGAGTCAATTGAAGTCCTATCTACACTCGGTGGTGGTTAATTAATTTTGCAGGACCAAGTTCCATCTAGGTCCTATTTAGTCTGAACTTACTAAGCCCTAATTTGACAGCAGCGCCTGACCAGGCGTGTGTCGCTTTACCCTGAATCTATGACCTACTTCAATCACTTCAAAATTACAAGCTCCAGTTTCTAAGCTACCAGAGATTAACAAACTTATGGATGGAACATATCTTATAAACTTATGGTAGAACAAAGTACCTATTCGTGGCTACGAATTTAAAAAAGGGGCGATTTCGGATCGTTCAGGCTTAAGTAGGAAAAATAAAAAAAACAATCTTCGTAATTCGCAACTAAAGGTCAAAGATTACCCAAACTTCTTTCTTTGCTGTAACAAAAAGCCTTTAGAAAAACAGTTGGAAGATTTACGGTTTTAAGGGATTATCTCTTGAACCCTAGACTTGCCTGAAATGTTTCAAATCCTAAGGGACACTTGCGCAAATCTTAAAAATCTGAAGTAACTTTCTAATGGATAAAAATCATTAACTATTTCACTCTAAAGGTTACCTGTAAAGAAGAATTATTATTATTTTTTTTGATGACTAAATTAACATAAATTATGATTTCAGTGAGTGCTTTTCCTTGAAAGTGACCTTGATATACCAGAAAATAATACCTGTAGATCATTCTTAACGTCCTCCCAAAGTGCCTCATAGATTTAAATAAAAATTAGTGAGTTTTTATTAGAACGCTGTTTGTTATTATAGATTATATTTTTGAATCGACAAATTAAGAATTCACTCTCAAAGTTTTTTCCATTCGCTCTATTGGGACCTTTTATAATATCCATGACTTATCCCAAAATAACCTCAAATTAATTTAATTACTATGAACTTTGTCCAGACCATACTAACTAACTATAGATGAGCATTTAAACATACATTATCCAGTGACAAAGGGGGTCATCAGGGTGTTGTTTCTTAACGCGATTATGTCTGGTAAGGCCCAGATGCATGCATGCTTGTAAACATAGAAACCAGCCAGACATCTGTGTTTCTTATTTTTTGTTTACCAGCTGTGTTGTGGGAGTGGATGTACGAGTCCTAGGTTGGGTTCGGGTTCGATATTGAGCGGTGGGGTTTTGAACTCAAGTCAGGGGAAACGATGATTACTTGATATATAACCAGAAATACATACAGCTACTAGGAATGCATCATTGTGTAGGCAGCCATTTTAATTTCTCAACGTATCTAAGCGCGCTTTGTGGGAGGAGCTAGCTAATGTATGACGAATTTTACTCATAGTGAATTAATAATCTATGTCGCTGCCTGTTGCACCTTGCTCTCTCACCTAGGGCCTGGCGTTGCTACCAACCAATGAAACAGCAGTTAGAAAGACGCCATTAGAATTACGACCTAGGCGTGACGGGGAATAGTAAGTTCTCAAGCCCGGTATACCCACAAAACCCGAATTCATAGAACTTAACCTAGGGCACAATCATTCCTAGTAGCTGTATGAATTCCTGGTAAAATTGAAAAAATGGTAGAAAACATCTGTATTTAAGCGAAACTATCCTATTTCCCCATTGCCTCCGTCTCTACGTCTCGTTGTCCTTTTGGTTTAAATCCCCTACGTATTCTCTTCGTCGTTTCGGACACGCTTAGTAAGGTCCTCTTAACTTCCGGTGATGTTGCCTCTTCCTCTTAGCGTTCCGTGCAAGTCTTTTACTTCCGTTTTTCCCTAGAGAGAACAGAGAGACACCGGATGGAACCACGTGCTGTATGTCACATGTGTTAAGGGGGATGGTTTCAGCAAAAATAAAAAACCGCAATGGGAACCTTTTTTTCAACTTACTAACTTCAGAGTTAGGATCGACTAAAAAACGGAAGATGTTTTCCGGTACGCTAAGGTAGTTCCGAACTATTTTTACTCGGAAGTCTCGAAGTTCGGTTTTGTGTGTTTTAGGAACTAGAGTTTAGTTTTTTTACTTATCGCGTGTATGTGCTGAATTTCATTAACCCAAAATGTTTGTGGCTACTAATGATGTTAAAGTTATTTCCAATGTCACCACCGCGACACAGTTGGTCTATTCCTTTTTCAAACGGCGAAGTTCTAAATCGAAAGCAAAGACAAGTGGGTGTTGTTGTTTTTTCTTGTGTTTATTTATTTATTGGTTTGTTTTATATTGAAGGTTAGAACCTCTGTTTGGAATGTCGCATGTGTTTTATTGTAATGGTTCAAGTGTCATTTGATTCAGGACAATTTGGGCCATTATAATTTTAAGGGTTTTAATTGGGGGAGTAATTACGTCAATAGTGTCTTCAATGTAGAGTTTTATAACAGTTTTGTAAACAACCTTTCCCCAGAATTCACTGTTATACCATAAGTTTATAAGTGATATGTTCCCTTCCATAAGTATGAATGCACTACCTATACAAGTTCGTAATGCTACTGAGAGACTTACAGTACTCGAGATAACTAGTTCAAGGGAGAACGACGGAAGCGAGTCAATTGAAGTCCTACACTCGATGGTTGTTTAATTTTGCAGGACTTCCATCTAGGTCCTATTTAGTCTGAACTTACTAAGCCCGAATCTGACAGCAGCGCCTTACTCACCAGGCGTATGTCGCTTTACCCTGAATCTATGACCTACTTCAATCACTTCAAAATTACAAGCTCCAGTTTGTAACCAGTGACAAACTTATGGAAAATATCTTGCTAACGGTTAACAATTTGGGGTGTAACACCCTCAAGGTTTTTACTTGTCCCCTGTGACCAATATGACGTGAAATTATTAGATTTCCAAGATAATTTTCAAGACCCTAACGAAATATATTTAGAACCGTTGCGTAGATGACCATTTTGTATATCACACCTATTATGTTAGATTTAATCTATCTTCATTGTTTTGTCGTTGCAGGATGGCAGAGCGTAGTTTTGGAGTCATCGAAAGCCGTGGTGGTCTACGATCAAGAATCGATCATCGGTCAAGGCGCAGAATCATCAAGAAGGAATTCTTCGTCTTCCATGACCGCTCAGAGTGGCGTTTCGGTCGTGGCCATTAGTGTTTCCTCTCCGGACAACTTAGGAGGTGCTGGTCTGGGAGGTGGTGGTGTTGGAGCGTCCAGTCCCTTTGAGAAACGAAAGAAGGACAAAAGATCGTCAGTGGCGGACGAAGCCGAGGAATCGACTCGCACCTTGGAAGAGTGCGAGGCCGTCTCCCAGGACTTGGAAGCCGGTGCCAAGAGTAGCAAATGGAGAAGAAGAAGGAGGCGAAGAGGTAGCGACAACAAGGACGCCAAGGAGTCACAACACAAGTACAACGGAAACAGCAGTTCACCGAGGTAACTATTCTTTGATCCTTTTCAAACCGGGGTGGCGCTTGAAATACGATTACGACGGAGTATCATATGGGTATGTGGACACATGGACGTTAGATATGGCGTCAAAGGTACCAAAAGTCCGTAATACATATCTTAATTTACCTCTTTGTTGTCCACATACCACCGGATGTAACTTTTTCCTGAAAGGCTCTATTAATATGAATTCTCTTTTGTCTGTTCTAGGTCTTCCTTATCCGGTGCTAGTGGCGCAACGGCTCACAGTATAACCGGAAGTAAGTCCCCAAACGTCTCACCCCGTCACAGCGTCTCATCAACTTGCAGTTCGTCATCTTCCAACGCGGCAGCCATGATAATCAATACGAGCATGCCTATCCCTACCCCACCTGTTAAAAGCAAATCTGAAGGGGGCAGCGGTTCCCGAGCCAGTTTGGCCAAGCTGGCCCGGTTGCTGATGTCCAGGGATAAAGCATCTTCCAAAACTACCTCCTCGTCGAACGAATCCAGTAAGAAAGGGTTCGGTTCGTCAAGTGGATCTTCGGTCGCGTCATCTTGGCAAGCGGCTGCTCATAGGTAAGGGCCTAAGTTATTCCAAAGGGTTAACTCGAACTGGAAACTAAGATGTCTCGATGACGTTATAGCGTCCTGCTAAAGAGATCCGCTAGCATCGACAGTATTCACAATGACAACGCGTCGGAAGATAACAATCAAGACGCTTCTAAGGACGGTGGTACCAATGACTCACCTTCCTCGCGTCGTATCTCACCTTCTTCCTCTTGTTCATCACCCATCGCCGGAAGTGGTGGTCGCCCCACACCTCCACCAGCACCGCCTCCCCCCAGCGCCCTTCCCGTCTTACCCGTCGTCCGAGTGGAACCAATTTCTGCCCTAGATAGCCCCTTGGGTGGTTCGGACCCTTTCCTGATCGGGGTCACGTCAGTTCCACCTCCCGGTGGTCCGGCTGGACGAAGAGGCGCCATCACCAATTCGCCCAGCGTACCCAATCGGTTGACGAAGGGAAGTAACATTGTCGGGACTGCCGCGACAGCCTTGAAAACCGGAAGTGTCTCGACGACGGCCGGAAATAGCTTGGAATTGGTGCTGGACACCATGATACCCTTAAGTAAAGCCGAGAAAAAGAAATTGGAGAAATGGAGCAAGTTCAACATTGATCTACAAGGTGAGAAATTGTACAAGCAGTGTTTTTTTTAATAATCAGCTGGGTTGACACGTGATACGTCAGGGAAAGTCAGGGAGTTTAAAAATAGGCCAAGAAAGTCAGGGAAAATCAGGAAATTTTATCAGTGGTGAAAAGAATTGACTTGTTTATAATACAATAACATTGAAAACTAGCTTTAGGCCTGAACAATAATTTAAAACCTGGAAATGTTACTTAAATTAACTTAATTAAAACTAATTAATTTTCATTTCAGCCCTATTTGTCTCAGTGGAACAAGATCTTTACGACCGAGCCCAAAAAATACTGGAAACTACTGACGTGGATGTAAATAGGTAAGGAAAGTTTTTATTTAATTTCAATGGGTGTTACTATCCCTTTAATTTAAACGCGTGACGCTATCCCTTTAATTGAAGCTATAATTTCACGGAAAAAGTACGAGATCTTATTTTGATGATATCCGTTATGGCTTATATTAATAGCAATATTAATCACGTGACCTTTTTGGCGACGTATGACGTCAATCTGAATTTATTTTAAGCAGTTTTAATGCATTAGCGAGGAATCTTTCTCTGAATGATTTTCAGTTAAGAATGTCACATATCTTTTTCCTTCTAGTCCAATCTTAAATTAGGAATTGCGTGAAATAGATGGCACGAAGTCTAGACATAAGTTAATAAATACTTCCTCTAAGTTACTAATAAATTGTCCCGGAAGGACTTGGACATCTAGGAACTCGGATAAGTGAAGTACAACCATGAATAGTTGTTCGGCATGGTTTTACTGTTTTTGTTGACGTCTTAAAGGGCAGGGCCGTCAAGAGAAGGTGGGGACAATTCGGTCAAGGCTCGTACCTTCTTGGGTACCCCTACCCCGGGCCACTTTTAGGGTTTTTTTTATTTATGGGGGCCGAAAACTCTCGACTGCTATGATAAAGGGTGCGTTCAGATGCGAGAACCGAAAAGACCCGTAGGTTATGTGTAATTACGCAGCCAACAACGTCACCAAAAGTATTTTCAAATTTTGTATAGCCAAGTCTTAAACTAGCTCTTAAGAGGGGATAGCAGTATCGTCTGCATGATCTTAGCGTTAAGAAACTTAAGACGGAACATTTATAGGAGTGTACGTGGACAACAAAGACATTAGATAGGGCTTCAACGTTAACAGAAGTCCGTATTGTTTGAAGCCATACCATAATTTACACGTGTTTGTTGTCCACATACTGTGCGCATGCTCTGTCTCAAGAAAACAACGGGGTCAAATAACAGACCCCGACTTTTGAAACGAAGATATTTTCTTATAGGTTAATTATTTTACTTATGCTGGGGGTGTTAGGGCTTATTGCGCATTTTGCCGCTCAATCTCGATATAGGTTTGTATAGCACTCGTCTGAGACTGAAGAGTCTCTATGTCGTTTACCCTGGGGAAACATTAGAGAGGACTTAGAACGCATATTTTATTGAGTTACCGTCGCTATCCTATTAATTCTGGGACCGTCTCTAAACCCCGCCGGGTGTCGTCAACTCACTCCTCAATGACGTCAACAGATCATTGTCGCTATACCATTTTTTTTTTTTCCATTCGTCTGAGAACTTAGACTGACAATTTTATTTTATTTTGTCTTATTTACGGGTTTTCTGAATACTGGCCGCAATGTAGTCTGCTATTACGAACTTTCTCGTGACGTCACGGTTTTGGAGACCATATTGAAAGTCGTCAGCTCAGGCCATACAATTTTGACTATACCAATATTGATCTCACGTCCCCGTAGCTCCTAACCTCTTAGTACCATCAAGAAGTGATATCTAGTTTATTAGGGAGAAGGTAGAAGATGCCTAAGTATTAATTCGCGCGTGCCATAGTCCCAGCCAGTCCCCCTTTCACAATACAAGGGGGGACGTAAAAGGAGGTCCCGGGCTATTTCGCGGCCTCTCCTCAGTCGGAAAATATGACTGTAATTTTCATTATTCGCGTCGCGCTGACGTGCACGAAATTTCAAGAACCAATGAGATGCTGCAGCTGGTTGTAATTTAGAGGCGGCCGCGATTAACAGTCCGGACAGACTACGTCTACGTTTGGACTGGAGATAAAGCTAGATTATAAATGTGGAGGCGAATTTATACCTTCTCCCTAATAAACTACATATCACTTCTTGGTACCACTCTATAGGCAGTGTGCATTAAGTGTTGCCAGTCATCTGTGAGTGGCAATTCAAGTTATTCAACTACGCTATCTACAATAGACATACTCAAAAGCTTGTATTATTCTGTGTCTATTCAATTACCTGAATGATGCATTCAGCAGATGCTCTAATAACAAAATACTATTAACCCTGAAGCGCATGCGCAGTTAAAGTTAAGTTAAGAAACGGGGGGCAGGAAATCTTTTTAACCCCCTTTAATGCATTCACACTATCTACCTATACCAAATATTATACCCAATTATTTGCCGTTTTCAAAATAATTAGCTTAAATTCATTTCGGTAAGCCTTTTACCCGTTACTAAAACAAAAAAAAAAAAGAAAATAAAAATATATAAATTAGATTAGCGTATCAGCGTTTAAGAGTAAAATCCATAGGGAAATTACTCAACCAAAACCTTTAACTGCTGATCCTACTTAAATCACGTTCGTAACGGGGCACGAAACTGCTCGAGATCCTGTCCATTAAATTGACAATGCTTGAATAAAGAAACATCGATTAGATACGTATAGCGAAACAATATCGGTTAAGCCTAATTCACGTTTTGTTCCGATAATTAAGTAAATAATACAAAGTCCATTAGAAAACAAAAATCGTTAAGTTCATGTCCATGTCCAGTAGTTGAAGTTGTTGTTCCATTTCGTTAAGCCTTTGTTTTTGAATTTTCTATAATTTCGCGCTCTTTGTGTGTCCACCAAATATTTGTTAAGCCTTTGTTTTTCAATTTTATTTAGGCTACGAAGTTGCAATATCACGTGCTTTGCATATACATTAACACTCTTTAAGCCTTTGGAAGTTTTTTATTACGCGGGCTTTTATAAAGTTGCAATATCACGTGATTTACCAATACCCTACCATTCGTTAAGCCTTTGTTTTTAAATATATCTTAATTTCGCGCGCTTTTTAAGAAACTTGCAATATCACAGACTTTTATAATACTTTTCGTTAAGCCTTTGTTTGTTATTGAATTTTGTAATTCCGCGCTTTAAAAATAGAAAAACATCACGTGGCATATAGATTTACTTCAACTGATGGACATAAACTTCATAATAAATATCTTAAACCGTTAGAAAAGCAAATTAGGCCTAACACACTCTTTTCCACGTACATACAAGCCTACAAGTCACGGTACAGTGAAGGTTATCAACACTTGAGAATTGAGGAATCGTAATACCGGCAATTATTCTTTACACTACGAAGTGTTTAATAGAAGGAAAGGTAGACGGTGCCGAGTTTATATTCCTTTTACAAAAGATAATATAATTCTTTGTGTAGTATGATGATTTCCCCCCGTACCTTTTTCGCGTATATTTTTCAACACCGGTTTTGGGGCTCGACGTTCGGACTTCTTTTCAATATATTGCCACCCGCCTTACGCAATATTATTAGACAACCTGTGATTTCCCCCGACCATTCTTAATAACTTGCTATAAAGAAAAAAATATATCTCCCATTCCAGAATGGTTTTCTTAAGTCTAAACGAACCCAATATTTTTTAGCTTCGTCCCCTACTATTGTTACATGGAGAGGCTTATATCATTGTGGCTTATGTAGTAATTTGTATGAGGTGATGATGTACACTGAGGAGATTAATGAAAGTGTTGTAAAGGAATTGTTAAGAAGGCATTGGTGGGTGGGTGAAAATTATTTGAAATACGTCACAGGCACCACGTGACTGAGGAAAGGAGTGGTTCTAAGAAGTTTAATCGTGATAGCATAAGTTCATAAGATATGTTCCATCCATAAGTTTGTAAATTCTGGTAACTTAGAAGCTGTAGCTTGTAATTTTGAAGTGATTGAAGTAGGGAGGTCATAGATTCAGGGTAAAGCGACATACGCCTGGTGAGTGAGACGCTGCTCTCAAATTTGGGTAACTTAGTAAATTCAGACTAAATAGGACCTAGATGGAACTTGGTCCTAGCTGCAAAATTAATTAACCACCTGCACCGAGTGTAGCAGGTAGGACTTCAATTGACTCGCTTAATTGTCGTTCTCCTTCTCGAACTAGTTATCTCGAGTACTGTGAGTCCATCTCAGTAGCATTACGAACTTGGATAGGTAGTGCCATTCATACTTATGGAAGGAACATATCACTTATAAACTTATCAAAAAAAAAGCAAGAGTGAAAATGGGAATTAATTAAGAGGGTCCAGCTTGTTAAAAGGCGCAAAAATTTCGCGTTGTTTCTCAGTCTAGGTCAACTATTACGCGAACACGTTTTTCTCGGTATCTATCTAGGCTCGATTCAGTTCGAGCTCGCGCCGTTTTTGCATGCACGCGAAGACGATTAAAGACAGTCCAAATCAAAATGACCTATCAAAATCAGGGAAAAACGACAATTAATCCAAATTCAAACGCGCCCTTAACTTTCGTCGTAACTATGGCACAACCAGGATAAAAATTCAAACAAATATCGAATGCTTTAACAACGAGGTAGCTTTAGATTTCATTTTGAAGACTCCAAGTGAAGTCCAAGAAAAACCATATTTAATAATAATAAGTTGGTTTCGCGCCTTTTGTGACGCGGAGAAGGTGTTGTTGTTGCTGTCAAGTTGCGTTTGTGACGTTTACAAGTCACGTCGCGTGTTCGTATTACGGCATTGATGTAGATTTTTAATTAGGGCTACTGAAGTTCAAGTAAAAGAAAACCATATGTAGAAGTTTGTTTTGGTGCCTTTTGTGACACGGAAAGGTGTTGTTGTCCACCCTGGTTATTGTCAAGTTGCGTTTGTGACGTGTACAAGTCACGTGGTGTGATCGTATTACGGTGGAATTGAAAAGTAATTGGAAAAGTTAAAATAAACAAACATTTTGTCTCCTTAAGTTCAAAGGTTTCGTGGCCTTTATTAATGTGTTGTCAAGTTGCATTTGTGACGTGTACAAGTCACGTGATGTGATAGTATTACAGTGAAATTGATAAGTAATTGGAACAATATTGTCTCCTTGAAGTCCAAAGGTTTCGTGGCCTTTTTTGTGATGGTACATTAAGGTACCCTGGTACTTGTCAAGTTGTTTGTCATCACGTGCAAAGTCACGTGATACGATCGTACTTAATTAAAAATTGAAAGTTAAACAACGTTCCGCGATTGTCTGTGTATTTGACAGCGTTAACGGTGACGGCTTTACACCATTGGACGTAGCGGTCATGACCTCGAATGTGGCGATTGTGAAGCTTCTACAAACATACGGAGCTAAAGAAAGCTACAGGTGTAAGTACTGAATAATTATTATTTTTTAATTACTTGGCTGTTAATAAGGGATTCTTGTCGCCCCTGACGTCATTCATTAAAAATTCCATACGAAACCACGGTCTCATTTTTAACACAATTTCGCTTCTGGCAGTTTTAGGCTATACGTTTTAATGATTTGCATATTATTTGGGTGGAGTTCTTTGACACCTACCTACCTGCTTTTTAAAGTTATATAAATTTGAATACTTAAGTAAATGATATTTAGAGACTTTAGATAAATAGATAGCTTAACCTCACAAGTAGGTTGAAATTCTACAGGGTGTTCTCCAAAAAGGGGTGGGGGTGATTATAGGACAGAAGTATTGTACATGAGTGGGATGCATTGCGTGGATGGTTCTATGGGAAATCAACTGAATTTTGAGTGAATCGAAAATGTTAAATGTAATTTCTATGACCAGCTCTTAGATTTTGATTGAGCCCCCCACACATGGGATGCATGTGCACCCCTAACAAAAGTTACGAATGAACATTGGAGAAGTGTTTATGATTGGATCATCCCTTAAATTTAACGTAAGAAACTGAACAGGCAATGCAAAGGGGTCATCCAATCATAAACACTTATCCAATGTTTATTTGTAACTTGTGGGTTAGGGGGTGCATGCATTCCCTTGTGGGGGCTCAATTAAAATCTTAGGGCTGCTCATAGAACTTATTACATTTAACATTTCATCGATTCACTCAAAATTCAGTTGATTTCCCATAGAACCATCCACGCATCCCACTCATGTACCTATACTTCGGTCCTATAATTACCCCCACACATTTTTTTAATAAACACCCTGTATACAACTATTTTAAAATAAGGTATTTTTAAAAAAACAATTATATTTAATTTTTATTTATTTATTTATTTCTAAATGAGTCCAACTATATATATATATAAATAAATATGTACAAATAAGGACATTCTCCAGAAACTAAATATACAACGTAATGTTTATACCTAACACTTATTTTCGCATTATTAAATCATTAAGATAGGTGTGAAATATAATTAGAATCATTAATTCCTGAACTGCAAAATATTGTTCTCATTAAATCATCATGATAATAATAAATATATTATTGAAATAAATGGGTCATCATCGCTTTGAGAACAGAACATCCTCATAAAATACTTGCGTCGTAAACTCACACAATGAGTTCAATAGGAAAAAATTCCCCCAAAGTTGTAAGTAAATTGCTTAGCCCTAAATTTCAGAGGTTAAAATGATGGATCCATAAACTCGTTTATTAAAAAAAAAGAACGAAAAATGATCGGTGTTTATTTTTTATTTTTCTTGTATTATTAAATATGACAATCATCCTCACGTTCGGGGCTAATGACCTTTAGTGTTTTAATTAAATGTAATTGTATTGTTTAATTAGAATAAAGCAGTGTTTAATTATATAGGGGTGTTACAAAAAGGGTTGGGGTAATTATAGAACACCTTGTACTTTAACGAACCCGGAATTTATAAGTTGTTATTTTACTAATATTGTTTTAATAATATTTTGGAAACAATAGTTTGAAAATGTATTCAAATGACATTTCTTTAAAACATGACATTGAAAGAAAAAAATTAAAATGAAACAATAACAGCTTGTTTGTAGTAAAACTCTGTCGTATTTCACTTAGTTCCCAGCAAAGAAGCACGTTCGAATCAGCTGAATAATTTGGTCAAAGAAGCGGAACGTTGCGTGCAAGATTTGAACACCTGTGTTCAAAATGCCACCACTAATGGAACGTTATCCGCAGCCTTACTAAAAGTACGCCATTCTGTTTAATTGTTAATTTTTTTCCAACTACTTAAAGGGACTCCAAAGACGAAGACAGTTGTGTAAAAATTACTTGAAATACGTCACAGGCACCACGTGACACCAAGATATGAAGACTCCGAGTCCACATGGAGTGGGACTCATGGATGGACACCATGTCCTTGTGTTTGTGCCAATTCCACGAAGTGGTGTGGTAGATTTGGAAAAAAACGTACTATCCTTCTTTGAACCACGTCTTTCCTTAGTCACGTGGTGCCTCTGACGTGTTTCAAATAATTTTACCCACCCTAGGATGACTTGTTTTGAGTCCCTTTAAGTTAAAAGTAAAGTTTAAGTTTTAAAAACAACTTTTAATTAATATTTAAGGAAAAAGAAAAGAAATTGGCGGTTTGGGAAAGACGAGAAAATTTGCTCAAAAGAATGAAAACTGGTTTCGACAGTATTTGTAAGTTATCGTTTGTTTATTGACTTAGAACCAATACATTTAAATAGATACTCTTAAGGTTCCATTCTTACTTTCACCGCATTACCACACATTGGTTCTCTCCCTCTCTCTGAGAACTGTTAACATTGTACTTGCAGGTATTCCTGATCCACCAAAGGCAATCAACATCGAAGTTGTTGGGACAACCGCCTTGAGGGTCATCTTTCAGGAATCTGAAACAACCAGTACAGCCGAGAATCTGGTCACGAAGTACAAAGTTCAATGGAGCACTAGTCCGGATTTTGAATCGGAACCCCTGGCTGGTTCCAGGGAAGTGGTAGATTTGCACAAGTTAGAGATGACCATCGGAGACTTGGATCAGGGGACACCGTACTACGTCCGTGTTGCGGCCGGGAACATGAAGGGTTTTAGTGATTTTCAAACTTCAACGCCGTCATGCGCAACTCCTTCCAGTAAGTCGTGATAGTGACCTATCTTGATGTCCTTGGCCGATCTAGAACCCAGTTGTTGCTCTTTTGGAGTGTCTTTGAACCCTGTTGTTGTTCTTTTGGAGTTTAACCCTTTTCTTTTAGAACGACCTTAACCTCTATCTGTTCATCAAGGTCATGATGATATCTTTGTCTTTTAGGTTGGCGCGACGAAGAGGACATTCCATCAAGAACAGCGGGACGCGTGCGCAAGTTAGACGACCTGTTTCATCAAATAATCAATTCTAGACCCGAACATTCCTCTGGGGTTAAATGTAAGTGTATTCCGCAACCTAGGTACATTTAGTACCTAATCTTTGGAACTACTTTCATGCAGCAACTCTAGACCTATCAGATAGCACTCCGCAACAGCAGAGAAGGCTTGTTCGCAAGAGCATTAAAAACCTTTTCACGTCTGCCCCCAAGTTCCAAAAAACCATGAAACGGTTAGTTAGTGTTAAACTCGGCCCCCATTAAGTCCTGAAAAAAACCTAAAAAACCTTTTTCAGAGGCGTATTCCTGTCCTGCCTTTTGTACAACGAAGATCGGGTTCTAGTGACCACCGAAGAAGTCTTACCTGTTGTGGAAGTTGATGAAACGTACCCCGCATCCTTACAGATGGATTTTCATTGGCTAATGAAAGTAGCCTGTACGTGGGAAGACGTTAAAGCCCTTAGACAAGACATGGAACGAAGTCACAGCGCCTCTAATGTACATTTTCGCAGTAAATTATTACAAGCAGTTGAACAGATGCAGGTAAGCCTCCTTGGTCACAACCCTAAGCCTCCTTGGTCACAATCCAAGGCCTTGATCAAAAACTAATAACACTGATCACGCGTCAGAACGCTCTTGGTATCCAAGACATCGGACACTTATTCTACAAGCCCTTAAAAGATAGCGAGGGGACAATTGTTCTATGCACAGTTCGTCACGTGACTGACCCTAAATCTATTAGTTCCTTGTCGATTCGTTGGTTACCTTTGACAAAAATTCAAAAGAAGTTACTGGCAACCGCCACGCAAGACTTGGATACACCTTACACTGCGTCGGAACTATTACTGTCTTCCTTACCAGAAATGATAACGTACAACCAAGTCAGCTACATTCCTTTACCACGTGGTCTCTATATGGGTTACGTCAAATTACGTAGTTCCGTTGATTTAATACGCGTCATGGTTCCTCTTAAAACACCTAACATACTTCCTCATTGCAAAATACGTGATAATCCACATGTTTCCAGGTGCGTTAAGTCTTTTGTATTTAGGGTTGAGGACAAGGACTTGATTTTTTCATCACATGCTCAGGGAAGAGTGGTGTTGGTTGAAACGACTCAGTCGTTCAACGGAAACTGACGAAAACGGTGACGAAATAAAGCAGGAACCTGACTTAACAGAACCCACGGATGTCCAGATGAAGTTTCAGAAAGTAATATCAGTCGGGGCTCGGACGCTACTATCTCATCTGGATGTTCCGTCGGATTTACACGATAGTCACCGTATTTATGACCAAGAAGTGATTGAACTCAGTTCTGACGTCACGTTAGTTCTGCTGCTACCACCGATTGAGAATGTGTGCGCCGTACCTGGACAAAATGATGAACTTAGTACGCGCGTGGACTTCATACCTCTACCTGTACAAATATTCGAAATGAGTAAGTAGCTATATATATCTTTGATTTTTTTGTAAGTAGAGGGTAATTGAACTGTTTATTGATTGGTTAGTTCATATGGGCACCTACCAATCAAATTTTATCGCTCGCTATTCGCGTCTGTCATCCATTTTGGAAACGGACAATATGGTAGCGCAGCATGCTCACAGAGAGGTCAGTAGTTTAGTTTCGACTAATGTCTGGTTAGGTTAGATTAGGCCTAACACTAGTACTTGTACAGGCCTTCTCAGCTGTTGAGGTTGCGGCAGCCAAGGCACGTTTGGCGCAGCTTCAAGAATTCCAAACGCAAGTCGACGATACGTGGAGAGGTACGCGCTGGATTATGGACGCCTTGACCTTTGCACGGGATAAACAATCCCAATCCGGGAATGGCATCGCGTTATGCTGGATATTCACAAGAAGACCCAGTAAAAGTGGCGGGGGTAGTGGCGGAAGTGAGGGTGAACGAGGAGGAACTAAATCGGAAGGTGGTTCACCATCTAGGTTATCCCCCTTACTGGTTGTACCGCCCGAACCTGAACCGGGAGGATGCACGTTACACGTAAGTTACATTAACCTTTAACCTTTGAGCAGGAAATTAAGGGAATGGTTTGTAGGTTCCCGTGGTGACCGCGAGAAGGTTATCGAGGGAGGAAATAGACCAAAGCTTCCTGTTTATCGCAACATTGCAAGCACCTGGTGATCATAACAAAAGTGGCGGAAGTCCGATGGAAATACGTCGATGCGCTTCGACGTCACACTTACTTCAAGTAATTAAGCTTTGTCCTTTACATGTTCTTGGTTTTGGGGTTAATAATGTCTTCCGGGTGGTCACAGGTTGGTATGAAAGGTGAGAATGGTGACACGGATGAGTCAGGCCAGGATTACGACGGAGGAGGGATGTCTTCGTCATCAGAAAGGGGGGATGATGACGATGACGATGATGTTTGTAGTGTAGCGGCTATTCCTCATAGACGACCAAGGATCGTTGTTGGAGGTGCTGATGATACGGATGACAGTATGACCATGACTGTCTCCCCCGCGACGTCGGAGAACCAACTGGACAAGGATGGTGATGATGACGATGATAATGATTACACAAAGTTTCAGGTATGTTCTTACAGCTTTTGTGTCCGCGCCATTAGTTAAAGCCAGTCTCAGCTGTGTGGTAAATAAAGCGACTACTGGCTCTCATAGCCAAGGGGTCGAGGGCCCGTTAACCTTAGCAAAGGATAGTTTTAGCCCCGCCATCGTGCACGAGTACTAATTGGTTCCTGCCTTTGGGAACGGTGGGTTGAAGATTAGGCAGCATGATAGTTGGGTACCAATAACCGCAAAGGCTAGTTCTAGCTCCGCCCTTGTGCACGAGTACTGATAGGTTCCCTCCTATATCTTTACCAATAGGGGGACCTTCTTTCACGGATGTACCGTAGCAGAACGGAAGATAGTTTAAGTACCAGTACGTCGGCAGCGAAACAACAACGACCCCTGGTGTCTTTAAGCAATCGACGAGGTAGCAGCGACTTATTGGGGACTTACGGCTTAAAAGTTGAAGGTTCGGCCTTATTCCCGGTTAGAGATGATTCGTTCCTCTCGGACGCTTCCCCGGGCACGGAGGACGAACTCGAATCGCCCGTTAAAGAAGGCGACGCTCGGTTTTTCGATTCGAGCGGTGTTTACCGTCGAATCCCCGGTTCTAGTTCGGACCCGGGAACTTCGGCGCAGTCGGACTACACGCGGACTACTTACTCTCCCGATGTGATAAGGGTGTACGCGGGATACGCGTCTGGTTTACCGAAAGGTACCAGCGTTCGTCTGCAAATATCCGCGCATACGACCGTTAGGGAAGTGGTGGACCTCGTAGTGAAACAACTTAATATGGCGACCATCCTCAAAGGTCGCGGTGGACCTATTTACGGCAATAACGAATTGGTTGACTTTGTTCTCGTAGCGCGTGTAGGCGCCCGGGAACATTCCCTCGATGACTCTTTCTTAGTTATGGACTTGGAGGAACCGTGGTCTCAAGGTAAATTAATTATACGACGTTCCACCGAAACGGAAAGTACCGAAAAATAAATAATTAACAAAATAATTAAGCTACCTTAATCCCTATGCGTGTGCCAAGGCTTAACTGACATTGAAACGTTTCTACTTTGAAGCAGACGACGCGTTATTTTGACCAAGATTTGTCAGTTAAAAATGGCGCTTTTAAGCCTTGGCCCACGCATCGGGAATAAGGTGGATTAAAACTCACTTTCGTCTTTCCACCGATAGATGTCGCTAGTAAATCGATGTAAGTACAATATTTAGTATTGAAATCAGGAAAAATCGTTACAACCAAACACTAAAATATCAGCAAACTCTTTCGAAAAAGGATTTAAAAGTGATGATTTAAATAATTAATTTAAAAGTCGTTGATTGAAGCTACATATATTTTTTCTAATAGATAAATTAAAAATTTTCATTATGACTGATATGATAATGATAAGAAATAGTTGGCTGGTATTTTATTATAGGAATATTTTGGGAGATTATTAACGTATGAAATTATAAAATTTAAAAAATAAGGATGTTATTAAACGTAACTGGTTGTGTCATAGATGGCGTTGCAAACCTATTACCACATCGATTGACCAAATTTTGGCCACCTGAGACTAGCGGCTACCTTTAAACAGTGATAGCTTTGAAATTTGACCTTGATTTATCAGATTTAAATACCTATCCTAATTTTCTATGTCCCCTCGGCGCGCCTAGCTTTAAATTATGACCTTGAAATACTAGAGTCACGTGGTTTTGTATTGACATTACCCCTTTTTCCTATACTACTGTTTAGGCCGAGGCTTAGGCTCTCTACTAGAGATACAGTTACAAACTCTAACGATTCATTAATTACATGTGGGAAAATGTTTCTAACGCCATCTATGTTTGAATTAATTACAACCAGTTAAAAACCAATACGTGTATACAAAAATAAAAAAAACCAAAATTATCGTGCAGATAGGAAAATTATAGAAAAACCCAATCAGTCTGTTAATGGGGCGTATATTATAAAAATTACAGTATAAAATTCCACCAGATGTCGTACTATAATAAAATCTAGTTATCCTTTATGATGTTAAACCCTCAAAAATGGCCTTAGGTTAATCTAGTAAGTTTCCCGCGCAAAACACGTCTATGTTCATTCTTTTTTAAAATAAGGCAGTGAGTCAGCAAAAAACAATTTTAATTTTCCGTTAAATGTTTTAGCTCAGAATGGTGCCAAGTGATATTAATAATTAAAAATAATTGAAGGTGTTAATATTATCGTTGTTAGACGGCGCCGAAGGTTAATTACTAGGATAATTATTAAATTAATCGTTGTGTGACATAAAATAAAAACCAGCGATAAGTCCGTAGAGGTTAACTGGTGAATTGCACTGAACGAATTACGTGTTAAAATTAGGCTTAACAAAAACTAAATTTATTTAAACGAATTTTGTGTAAAAATTAGGCTTAACGAAACCCAAATTTTATAGAAATAATTCTGTCTTAAACTTAGGCTTAACGAAAACTTGAATAATTTAATTTAAACCAAGGCCCATGTGACAGTTGTTGAAGTTTTAAGGTGTTAGTGAAAACACTTATGTTTAGTTTAATGCATTTGATTATAGTTCTGTTAACACGTGTTAGCATAAGTAATACGAGTCTCCATTAAGTTCTTGTTTAGCTTTAGCGTCATCAGAGCTTGTTGCATAAACTTAATGGAGAACAATTTTACTTATGGTGTTAGTGAAATTATCTAAGGAACGTTGTTAGCAACGGCCATGTCGATGCTGGTTGTTAAAATAAAATCCTCTGTCCCCTCAAAAACAAACGAAAATCCACCGAAAGTGTTCATGAAGATGACAAGAAACCCAATAATAATATTTATTAATAATAATGTGGAATTAATATTATTAATAATGATAATTAACAATAATGAAGGTGGGTGTGTCATTAACCGTTTTATTGTCGATATATTTTGCTGCTGAAAATATATGGAATTACGTTCCTTTATTTTTAAAGAAAAGAACTCCAGAGTTTCATGATTGTTCTTTTTTGAAGCCATTAAATCGTTTTGAAAAAAAGAAATAAATATTAAATTGATTTATTTAAATTTTTGCACTTGAAATTTCATGAATTACATCTTTTTTAAAAGATTAGGTAAGTCTGAAATGTAGTTATAGTATTTTCACCGTCTTTCTTTCTGCTATTTCTGAAATAAATGCTCGGTTGCGTCGACTGCTACACCGCGCCGGTTCAGGCACGCTTTTTGAATCGCTGTATGTCGAGATGGATTTGTTTAACGAAGATAGTAAGTATTTTAGGCATAATTTCATTAAATTTAACTGTAATTAAGAGTTATTTATGTTTTGTAAGGTTCCTGCAACGGAGATATCGAGAAATTATTGGATTATTTGGAAATTTGTGATGTTTCCAAAGATGAAATTGAAGTCTGTCAAACTTTGGAGACCATAGTCTCGAAGTTGACGGATCCCAACATTAATGGTAGGTGAATATTTTTAACAATCTTAGGCCTAATCATTAAATAGTTAGGCGGAACCCTGCAGAATCCGGGAAAGTATCTTTACTTAATGTTGAAGGTTTGAAAACCATTTTCAAACTCCTGAAAAATTCGCCGATTTACAAAGTGAAAAAATGGTGTTTCATAGCTTTAAACACCGCTATCGAAAACACCGGTAAGCCTTGTACTACACCTTAAACCGAGGCTTAATATTTCAAGTTTACTAAAGTTTCAGATAGCAATCGTGCAAGGCTTAACACATTAACCACTTTTGAAACCGTTAGAGGAGTTTTATGCAATTCCAATTTAATTCATAGCAGCCAATCGGATGCCCTCTTGCAAAATGCAATTCTATTTCTTGTAAATCTAACTGCGAATAACGGTAAGTGGAACTTTTAAAGGCCAAGGCCTAATCGTGTGAAAAAGTAGGCTTATTTTAGTTGGTCATTTAGAAACGGGACAAGATCTAGCTAGGCAATCCGGTTGCCTTGGAGAGTTGCTAAGAATTTACCAGTAAGCTCGTGAGAATTAGGCTTAACCAATTTATTGAATATTAGGCCTAACTATTATTATGTTAGAGAAACATTTCCAATTTTTCGGAGTCCATTTACAAACTATCCCGCGAACTGTGGAACATACCCTAATTTAAATACGTGGCAATTCGTAAATAATGCGCTTTTGAATTGCACAAGCAATCCCGAAAACGGTAAGTGCCCAAAATGCACATGGCAAGGCTTAACAAGCCCTCGCGACGTCCCCTTTTCAAATTTCAGACGAAAATCAAAGAGCATGCTCCATTCTTCAACCCTTTTGTTACCGTATTCTCCAATCGGGCAATGATTGGTTGATTATTAAACGAATCGCGACGCTTCTACACTGTATTATGTCTAATAACGGTAAGCCTTAGCCTTTTTTAATTATTATGCATTTTATGACCCCGATTCGTAGACCGAGGCTTAAAGCAGCATTTTTAACTGACAAATTGCGTCAAATTATGCGTCGTCTGCTTCAGAATCGAAAATATTGAAACTTTTCTACTCTGGAGCAGACGACGCATCATTTTGACCCATTCAAAATCCCAAGTTAAGCCTTGGCACCTGCATCGGTAATAATAAGTGATTTTCAGACGAGGTCAAATCATCTTTGACCTCAAACGGTGGTTTACACGTCTTGGCGCGAACTTTATTCAAAATCGTAACCGAAATTGATGAAGATATCCAAGATGTCGATGAACATCGCGATGAAGCTCTCTTGGCTCTACTGAACACCTATATTTCAACAGTTACTGATCATGGTAAGTTGTTTAATAATAATAATTAGCAGACGTCACCTAATTATATTTAGCCGTCAACGCCATTGAGGGCTTGAAATTGGGAATTATCAAACTATCCCTATTGTTACTTACCAACGCCAAAATAAGCGCGAAGGTCAAGATATTAGCAGTTTTCATCTTAAGCCAAAGTGCCTTGGTTTCTGGTAAGTACCTTTTTTGACCAATCTCTACGCGTTTGACGTTCGCGTTCGCGTTCGCGTTTGCCCTGAACTTCGGTCCTACCACAATCCTTTTTATAAGTTTATAAGATGTGTAGCATAAGTTTATAAGATGTGTAGCATAAGTTTATAAGATGTGTAGCATAAGTTTATAAGATGTGTAGCATAAGTTTATAAGATGTGTAGCATAAGTTTATAAGATGTGTAGCATAAGTTTATAAGATATTACAGCATAAGTTTATAAGCTATTACAGCATAAGTTTATGAGATATGTAGCATAAGTTTATGAGATATGTAGCATAAGTTTATAAGATGTGTAGCATAAGTTTATAAGATATTACAGCATAAGTTTATGAGATGTGTAGCATAAGTTTATAAGATATGTAGCATAAGTTTATGAGATATGTAGCATAAGTTTATGAGATGTGTAGCATAAGTTTATAAGATATTACAGCATAAGTTTATGAGATGTGTAGCATAAGTTTATAAGATATTACAGCATAAGTTTATAAGATATTACAGCATAAGTTTATAAGATATTACAGCATAAGTTTATAAGATATTACAGCATAAGTTTTTAAGATATGTACAGCATAAGTTTATGAGATATGTTCAGCATAAGTTTGTGAGATATGTAGCATAAGTTTATGAGATATGTAGCATAAGTTTGAGATATGTAGCATAAGTTTGAGATACGTAGCATAAGTTTATGAGATACGTAGCATAAGTTTATGAGATACGTAGCATAAGTTTATAAGATATGTAGCATAAGTTTATGAGATGTGTAGCATAAGTTTATGAGATGTGTACGGCATAAGTTTATGAGATGTGTACGGCATAAGTTTATGAGATGTGTACGGCATAAGTTTATGAGATGTGTACGGCATAAGTTTATGAGATATGTACGGCATAAGTTTATGAGATATGTACGGCATAAGTTTATGAGATATGTACGGCATAAGTTTATGAGATATGTACGGCATAAGTATGACACTACCTAAAGACTTACAGCTCGAGCTAGTTCGAGCTTTAATTAAATGGTTGATTCGTGTACCAACCAACCAATTTAGATGAATGTCGGGCGTACATTACGGGCTACAAGAACCTTAAACGTATTATCGGTAACTTATGGCTTCTCGCTAACCCTGACTTAATATCCTCAACAATGTACCTCGTTAAATTGCTCAACGACAAAGGTAAGATCATATTTCATTATCGGGATTTATAGAAATCAGGGAAAACCTAGCTTTAAAAGTCAGGGAAACTTTCGCAGATAAACCTTGTCAAATCGCGGATAATTCGGTTAAATCAGAATCCACGATGTCCAATAATCTCCTGGCATCGGGAGACAATCCTTTAATTACCATTACCGGAAGTCGTAGTACATTTTCAAGTACCCTATCCTTAACTAACAAGGACCTACAGCTAGACAATGACGCGACAATACCCAAAACCCTTTACGAGTCCTCAACATCCACCAATTTGTTGACGTCAGTCTCAGATGACGAGTTTGACTTAGATTGCGGTGATATCATCAAAAATCTTTTTAAAAGTTCGTCACCTGACTGTTCACCAAGACGCGATGGAACACGTCAAGGTGACCTTAGTGACCCTTCACCCCCTGATGATGTCCCTAGAAGTTTAATCGATAATGGTTCGTCACATGATTATCACCAAGATGAGTGTGAACAACAACCCATATCTCAGTCGAAGTTCATGTTGAACATTGATGAACAGGGGTCGATTACGAAATCATCGGATTGCTTTAACTTTGACCCCAAGTTGCCTTCAAACCCTTTCGTCTTAGAAGGGTCACCACCTTCTAGATTATTTGAAGAAGTTTCCCTGAGTCAAAGCTCAAATTCCTCAAGTGAATCGGAAGGATTTGAGCTTTCGACGTCTAATACTTCCGGTGTTATATCCGGAAGTAAAACAATTTCGACTTCAACTGGAAGTAAAAATCTCTTCATTCAAAACACTGCTGAGAAATTCTTATTCGGGAGTAGTAGTCTTGTGACGTCTTCGGCACCTGACCAATTGGACCCAATTCCCTCGGAATCAGTACCGATATCCGCACAAGGTTTGATTAAGGAACCTCAAGTTTATGACAAAGGTCAAATTGGTGAGAAGACTCTAAGACCAGTGTTGATTGCACCGCCCAAATTGGTCCTGACGCCCTCACAAACAAAGACAAAAGCTGAGGTACCAGTTTCAACGACATCTATCAGTACTTGGCCGTCGAAGTTATCGCCTCCTGAACAATCCCAACCTCAAATAAAGCCCGTTGAACAAGCCCAACCTCAAATAAAGCCCGTTGAACAATCCCAACCTCAAATAAAGCCCGTTGATCAATCCCAACTTCAAATGAAGCCTCCCAAACAACCCCAACCTCAAATAAAGACTCCTAAACAACCTCAACAAGAAATAAAGCCCCCAAAACAACCTCAACACCAAATAAAGACCCCCAAACAACCCCAACCTCAAATAAAGACCCCCAAAGAACCTCAACACCAAATAAAGCCCCCAAAACAACCTCAACAAGAAATAAAGCCCCCAAAACAACCTCAACACCAAATAAAGACCCCAAAACCACATCAACACCAAATAAAGCCCCCAAAACAACCTCAACACCAAATAAAGCCCCCAAAACAACCTCAACACCAAATAAAGCCCCCAAAACAACCTCAACAAGAAATAAAGCCCCCAAAACAACCTCAACAAGAAATAAAGCCCCCAAAACAACCTCAACACCAAATAAAGCCCCCAAAACAACCTCAACACCAAATAAAGCCCCCAAAACAACCTCAACACCAAATAAAGCCCCCAAAACAACCCCAACCTCAAATAAAGACCCCAAAACGACCCCAACCTCAAATAAAGCCCACTGAACAACCCCAACCTCAATTAAAGCCCAGTGAACAACCGCAACATCCAATAAAGCCCCCAAAACAACCTCACCGTCAAACTGAACCAACATCAACTGAAACTAATTCAAAACAGCGGATTGGCCACAATACCAAACGTAAGAAGGTTACTAGTGGCTCTTTGCAAGCTGGCCTCGGGTCAGGTGGATCCTCGACCATTAATGTATTTAAAAAGACAAAGCCCGTACCAGGAATTACCTGTCCCAGCCGAAATGCTAAACCCACGGGCATTGAACCATCAACGTCAAGTACCCATGCGCAGAAAGACGTCTCGCGCCAATTACATCGTGGTACCTCTTCAACTAAGACAGTTGGTTCTCAGAGGAGTCGTGTTAAGAAGCGCAAGCCCAAAATGTCCATTATAACGATTAGCATAAGCGGAAGTAAGAAATCGACATCCGGTCATCAGAGAACGGAAGCCGATAAACTTAAAAGGAAGCTCCAAATGGAACTGGTCAAGAGAGATGCCAGGGAAATTGATGTTTTAATGGTGTCCTCTGATAGTTCGTCGTCGTCGTACAAGTCCGCCAGTGATATAATGCCAAGGACCAGTCCTCGTAAAGGTGTCATAATACCAACTGGTCAGAACGTCCAGAAGAAACTCTGTGAAGTACCACATAGTGATGGTGGAACAAAGACATTATGCGCAGGTAATTAGGCATTTTTCTTATTAAGTTATTATAGGCCTAGTATCGTTAGATGAAGGGCAGATTGGATATCCCACGGTCTGCCCCAGAATTTTATTAAAACTTTAATTACTCGAGCTGTGATTGACGTAGGGTAGGGATAGATTAAATTTTAGAAGTAGGAATGGAGAACAGAGTAATCTGGGCGCGCGTCAAAGTCCCGGACCCCCCCTTCCCAGGGACGGGGGGGGGTATGAAAGAAGAGGCGGGAGGGTCATAGCGACAGAGGTAAAAAGGAATTACGTATTTTTCGCCGTCTCCGTCAGCAACGTCATCAAAACGTAGTTTAAGTGAGCCAATAAGATAATTTAAACTTTTCGTTACGTGTTGGAGGGAAGGGCTCTATACTGGGTGGGCTATGAGTCGGAATAACTGAAGTAAAAACTAACCGTTCTCCATTCCTACTTCTAAAATTAAATCTATCACTGCTTAAGCGCAAGTACTTGGCAAGTTCTGGCGTCCTAAAAATAGTCTGTATTTTAACCCCCTTAACAAGTTTGCGATGACAGTAATTCTAAGTTCGATCTCGTCTCCATAAGTAAATGTTAATGCATAAGTTACATTTAAAAAAGGTTGCAACACCCCCGAGGAACTCGGTATTGACCTTGTAACAAGCCAGAATTACAAAACCTTACTTGAACAAAGAGCTTGTAATTACCATAAAACCAAACTCGAATCTGAAAAGACGTTCTTGAAATGGTACCACAACTCTCAAATTTAATTTTAATTACTAACCAAGTCAAGGAACAATAATGACGCAATTTTAAAGTCAGCCGTCCAATGGGACTTTTGTTTATTTTAGGTCAAATTAGACCTATTTTTATTTGTATTTAATTCATGTTCAAAATTATCTGTATTAACCAAAATATTGTGTATAATATACGTTTTCATTAACAATTTTGTTGTGTTTGTTAATTTTTTATTTTAAAATAAAACTAACTCTGGTCCAGATAATTCTAAGTCAAGGTGAGTAATTTTTGTTAAAATAACAATTATTTAATAAGAATATTATGTCATAAACAGCGGAGGGTGTTTTAATTGTAATCCTAATTAGAACAACACGATAAGTATCATATAATGAATTAGCAAAAAAATTTCTAAACGACCCCAAATCCTAATTTTTTTCAAATTGAACCCTTTTAGTTAGTTTTACTAATTATGCCACTAGCGACAGACGTCGTTCTAATTAGTTAGTTAATTAATTAAAATTAGGTAATTTTTGTGATAATTAGTAACCGAAATTGCTGGTTTTTAATAATAGTCTAGTTAAAGTATAGGTTCGTTTGACAATGAAAGCATTTCTGTAATATTTAATTTAATTTAATTTGATTTATGGAACACAGTGATTTTTAATTTTAAACGTCAGAATAATACTTCTACTCGTATTTTGTTTTGTGTGAAATGTTGACTGAGTTTTTTCATTACAAAATTCATACAGTTTTCAACCTAAACAGCTGTGAAACCCAGTCTGCAAAACATTCAATTGACCTCAAGAACTTGTTTATTTAAGTGATAAAGTAAGTAAGTGTTTAAGTGTTTTTGTTTATTTTTAAAAACCAAAGAAAATATTAATAAAGGCATATATTTACTGCAATTTATTATAACTTCTACGCGTAGTAACTATAAGGCGAAAAATCATTATAACCTTTGACCCTTAATTGTATTTATCGAATCTGAACTGAAAGATAACATTGATTTCTTCGTTTTAACACCGTCATAAGAATGAATTAAACGCACTTTATCAGTAGGTGAGATTCGAGGGGCCATTCACCCAGCGTAATCTAAGAGTGAATAACCCCTCGACTAGATTACAAATCTGCAGAACATTTACGCAGTAAAAATGACTGAATTTAAGGTTAGCCTAGTTTTAAAGTGAATATGCAAGCAATAATTTTGTTATATTTCCAAGAAATTTTCAAAGTGCTATTACTGTAAAGGTACCAATGCATTAACATCTTATTTGATGATTCAATTTATAATTACAAAGTCCGTTCTATGATGTACAGGGTGTTACAAAAAGGAGGGCAAAATCGGCTGGTTATAGAACCATTCATATAGAACCATACTTCGGTCCTATAATTATCCCCAACCCTTTTTGCAAGAACACCCTGTACAACAAATCGAAAAGATAATCAATATTTTGATAAGCAAATAATGTTTTTCTTTTTTTCTGTTTTGTTAAGAGATAAGAAACGTACGATTTTATTTCATTAAATAATTATATCTTTCCCCCTGTTACGTTTATATCGTATTGTTATTTTTTCTATATTTTCCTGTTAGTTCCATACTCAAGTTTAACGAAGCTACCATTCGTTTAACGGGCGATTTCTAGTTCAAACAACTAACTCGACGGGGAATTGAATTGAAATCTAGCGAAGAAAAGCCAAAAGCGGTAAGTAGGACAAGTTATTATCCTACTTCCTACAATTCGAAACTTCCACCGTCAAGTGAAAGTTAAAGGAAAAGTTCAGGTAACATAACGGATTATACCTTTATTAAAAGAACGGCTGCTTTTTCTAAATATCAGGGATAGATTTAATTTTAGAAGTAGGAATAGAGAACGGTTAGTGTTTACCTCAGTCCGACTCATAGCCCACCCAGTATAGAGCCCCTCCCTCCAACACGTAACGAAAAGTTAAAATTATCCTATTGGCTCAGTTTTAAACTACGTTTTGATGACGTTGCTGACGGGGACGGCGAAAAATACGTAATTCCTTTTTACCTCTGTCGCTATGACCCACCCGCCTCTTCTTTCATACCCCCCCGTCCCGTGGAAGGGGGTCCGTCCGGGACTTTGACGCCCGCCCAGATATTACTCTGTTCTCCATTCCTACTTCTAAAATTATATCTATCCCTGTAAATAAAAAAGGAATTAAATATTAGAATAATAAATAAATGATCTCTTATTACAATATGATAATTAGTACATTTAATTAGTCAGATTAAAAATAATCAAGGACTACTGCCTCGCCATCCGCCATTGCTTTAGTGCAGGCGTCTGCTACCCAGAACCCCGACCTTACCCTTATCTCTCTCAACCTGTGAAAATTCAACCAATCCCGTAAGGGTAAGATCATGGTTCTGGCTAGCAGACGCCTGCACTAAAGCAATGGCGGATGGCGAGGCAGTAGTCCTTGATTATTTTTAATTCTAATTAAATGTACTAAATATCATATTGTAATAAGAGATCCATTCATTTATTCCTTTTGTATTTATAATTCCAGCCGTTCTTTTAATTAAAGTATAATCAGTTATGTTACCTGAACTTTTCCTTTAAAGTTATGTAAGAAGAAAAAATGTAGAGAAATATTTCTTAGACAATTTCGCTTTCATTTGGTTGGTAGCCGGAAGATCGTGAAGACAACGAGGAACTTAGGTGGATCTCAGCGTGGAACCACTGTGGCAACCTATATGGAAATTTCTAAACCTTTCTTCACTAGTCAAAAGTGAGCCTATAGTTGGATCCACGAAGTTTTCAAGAACATTAGGTAAGTTTAAAATGTCATTTATATTTTATATTTGATTTTGACCCCACAAGCGAAGTGCATGCCCCCCCTAACCCACAAGTTCCAAATGAATTAACATTGGAGAAGTGTTTATGATTGGAAGACCCCCTAAGTTTAATAAGTAAGAAACAGAACAGACAATTAATGATTTATAATTTAATTTCATCCAATCATAAACATGAGTTCCAACGTTCATCAGTAACTTGTGTTTGGGGGTACATACATCCCTTGTGGGGGGGGGGCAAAATTTCTGCACAGAAATTACATAAATTTCGACTCAAACAAAATTTGCTGCCTAATATACGTTAAGTGAAAATAGGTACGCTATTATTCCAAATAGCTGTATGCATTCCTACTTACGGAAATAATACTAATAAATATCTCGATATAAAATTACTTTAGTGTGATCGTATTGGGCAAAGGTGATAAATAGCTCTGCCTTTATCTCTCAATCTTATCAATAACTATGCAAATGTCAAGTGTTTAATATTTATTCATTATCAACAGTGATTTTAAACTTTGATCAATGACCTATCACCTCATTATCTAAGAAATGTGTTAAGAAAATATTGGTTTTAAACAAAAACTGTGCAAATAATAATAATAATAATAAAAATAAGAATAGGAAACGTTATAGCTATTATATTTATTTAGTTTATTTTTAAAACCAGAATATTTTTTTTAAATTTTGTTTTCGTTTCACATTTACGCTTAGATTTATTGTTATAATCCAAAAATAGTGTAGTTCGCGTGTTTATGGCATGAAGCGATAGAATACCAATGAGGTATATAAAATGAATTTTTATAAGAGGTATTTTTTACCCTAAAAACGTACTAAGTCCTAAAATATACTCAATATACTAAAAATAATATATAAACATATTTTTTGATGGTCAAATTTGATATTGTTTCTAACGCTATATCTCAGCAATGCCTTGACCGATTTCAATAATTCTTTTTTTAAATTAAAGACAATTTAAATGTCTATGTCGTGAAAAAAGTTTGTTTTCAAAAAGTCCATCTGTGGCCTGAGATATTTGAGGTTAAAATCACCGTGTCTATATTTAGACGCAATTTTTGTATTCACTTCAAAAGTATCTTGTAATTGTTTTTAATTTCAATAATTCTTTTTTAAATTAAAGATAATTTAATTGTCTATGATCGTAAAAGGCCTGAGATATTTGAGGTTAAAGTTCACCCTGTTTTTGTACGTACCTCAAAAGTAACCTGTAGTAATTGTTTTCAAGAAAATGCAACGAAATCGTTAAGAGAATTAATTATAAAAGCTAGTTTTAACTTAAACAATAGCACCCCCCATACTTTACCCTATTTTCAAAATACTGATAAACAAAATTAAGCAATTCATGTACTATAGCGTTTACACTAAACTACAGAGTTTGGTTAAATACAAGTGTTTGTGCAGGTACTTGTTCGTTTTGTGTAAACCTCAGTTAAAACCTTAATTTGTTGTTTATATTCACCCACTAATCTCCAACAGATGAACTACGTCACGTCAGTGGACTGTATGCACTTTAAAACAAGTACATGTCGTGTTTAACGTGTAGATGCGAAAGACTGAGCTAGTATTCTCAGCGTTGGGTATTTTCTGAACAATGTACTTGCGTTTTACCATTTGTTAAATGGTTAAACCGACAAACCAGTCTCGTAGATCAACTTCAAAACGAATTAAGTTGAATGGTTTCTACTTTAAACTAATATTATTTTGCATAATTAGTAAAAATTGTACTGGTAACATATCCACGCAAGTGCAAGTACAAGGGAATTACCTCCTATTCCAGTACTATATTTTCTTTGATGTAATTAGCGCTTTTGTCCTTGAAATGAAAATTCCTGGATTATTCACGGTTTATTTGCGTTAATTACAATATCTTTTTTTGTTGTCTTCTTATTCCTCTAGACTCCAAAAGTAATTTGTGGCCATAATGAAGACGTTTACCTACACGATTCTGTTTATTGTCGCGGCGTTGTTTGGACTGTTTGGACAACGTGACGCTGGTATTTTCGATAAATTTTCGGACAAAATTTCCAGCTTTGAAATGGACTGGACATTCAATGATCAACCCACACCGCAGTTCAACTTCTGGGAGCAAAAGATTTTGCCCATCATGTTGAAAAGAGTCCTTGATAACGCTAGAAACAAAGCCGTAAGTAAAAACCCTACTGCATAAGGTCATAAGATACGTGGCATTCATAAGTTTGTCGCTGGTTACAAACCTGAGCTTGTGATTTTGAAGTGATTGATGTAGCTAGGTCACGTGTCCCTTTTCATCTTAGGCCACAAGTCCAGATGGTGCTATAGTTTCTAAAGAATGTTTTGGTTGTAAAGTCGGTATTGGTGCTATCAGACTATGTACAAAAATGGGCTTACCTGACACGACAATCGCAAATACCATCGTGGTAATCTGCAAGGTTTTCCAAATATTCGACGCCGAAGTTTGCCAAAAATTTGTCGACGTTTTTCAAGTACTAGTTCATTATCGAACCAATTAGTTGTGAAATTGATTAAGTATTTATGTTATTAGGAACAAGTACTTTACGTTTTGAGACGCGTGGACATGGAAGCCGGTGAAATATGCGGTGTACTTTTAGGTGAGAAATGTGGCGCTGTTACTAGTCCAATTTATCACTGGGATGTACCACTTCCTCCCATACCAAAGCCACCAGTTGTACCAGTACCACCACCAAAGGTAAGTTCCATAAACGGAGGATAATTATAGGACATGAGTGGGATTAATTACCGTTTCCCAATCAGGCTGGAGCACCAGTTCTTAAAGTACTTCACATCACTGACATCCACTTTGACCCTGAATACACTGAAGGTGCCAACACGGAATGCAAGGCTATGTTGTGTTGTCAAAGTCGAGATGGGCCAGGAAAGGACCTTTCAACAAGCGCGGGAAAATGGGGTGACGTTCCCAAATGCGATACTCCGTTGGGAACGCTGCAAAATATGCTGAGTCATATCGTGGCTAATCACAAGGTTCGTTTCTACCACTAAATAGCTTCTGCTCCTACAGATATAATTTTGATTTGTGTAATTAATAGATAGATTACATCATGTGGACCGGTGACGTACCACCCCACGACATCTGGGAATCAAGTCGAAGCGAAAATTTAGAGATTGTTGAGACAGTCAGCGAGATATTGTTGAGCTATTTCCCAAATACACCAATTTTTCCCGCTGTTGGTAACCATGAAGCTGTACCAGTAAATAGGTAAGTATTACACTGCCATGATCTTAGGCTATTTCTTTCATTTTAGCGACGCTTCTTATCTTTAGGCTAAAAAACACTAAAATTCCCTTTGCATCTCTAACCACACGTAGCTAATACGAAAATATTGATTTGCGTGACTTGTTAATTCTTTTTTTTTCTTAGTTTTCCACCACCTGAAGTGACTGGTAAATTCGCTATATCTTGGTTATACGATGGACTCGCTGAAACATGGTCCCATTGGTTGCCCAAGGATACCGATTACACAATTAGAAAGTAAGTTAATTAACTGTACCGAAAATAATTAAATATTTGAATTGATTACTAGTAAAATTAAGTAATTAAGACAATAATTATTATTCTAATAAATATAATCTATAACTTATTTTTCAGAGGTGGTTATTACTCTGTTTTGGTTCAAAAAGGATTTCGAATCATTTCGATTAATTCTAATTACTGCAATGGCTTGAATTGGTAAGATACTTTTTTATCTACAAAAATATTTAGACAATTGCATCCCTAGTTTATTAAACTTGTTCGTTTGTCTGTCTGTCTGTTTGTTATACAGGTGGTTATTACTAAATTCAACGGATCCCGCCCAACAATTATCATGGCTTGTAGATGAATTACAAAATGCTGAAATGAACGGTGAAAAGGTGCTAAATTTTAATTAAGTTTAAAGTTAATTTTTAACTAATTAATGTTTTTTTTTAATTAGGTTCATATTATATCGCATATACCACCTGGTAAATTCGATTGCATTCGAGTTTGGAGTAGAAATTTTAATAATATAATTACACGGTGAGTGTTTAAATATCATAAGTCTATAATCATAAGTTTGAAACATGATTAAATTATTTAAATTTCAGTTACGAAAGCACAGTTATGGGACAGTTCTATGGACATACTCATTTTGACGAGTTTGAGGTGGTTTATGACGAGTCGTTGACCAGGGCGACGAATATGGTTTACGTCACGCCATCGGTCACCACGTTTTTAGGGGTCAATCCGAGTTACAGGATATTTACTGTGGACGGAGATTATGAGGGCAGTACCAGAGTAAGTGTTTACAATACAAATAATAGACCTTACAACAATTAATGTTTCAACTCGTATTTTTAGGCCATTTTAGACCATGAAACCTACTTTTTAAACATTACCAAAGCAAATGAATCTCCGGAGTCTGTACCACAATGGGAGAGGGCATACTCGGCCAAAGAGACATACGGGTTATCTAGTCTACAACCCGAAGATTGGCGCCAACTAGTAAATAGGTTGGAAACGGACGATCAACTATTTCAATTATTTTATAGGTAAGATTAGCCTATATTTTATCATAATACTTCGCTAAGCCTTGGTTTTTTTCTAATTTTGTTTTCGACAATTCAGGTTGTATTCAACTCAAAGCGGGTATAATCAAAAACCATGTGTCGGAGAATGCAAAGCGGAGATCATTTGTGATCTAAAAACGTCCCGGTCAAACAACCCCTCAGTTTGCCCACACGCTAATTAATTAATAATTAACATAATTAATGTAATTTTAATTTTAATTTTAAGCATAGCCAAAGAATCTAAACTGATAAATGGAATTTTAATTGTAAATAAACAAAGTGATTATTTGTTTTAACTAATCAGAAGTTGTTTAATTTTAATTTTCTACGAACAATTAGACGTAGCTAAATAAATTATTCACGAATCGGAAAAATTAATTCAGATATATTTTTTATACCGTCATTATAGTTGTCTTTTGTTCTTGGTAAATATTTTTGGGCCCTCGATTGGCCTACTGCGCTTGCGCTCTTAAAACTTTTCAGGATAAAAAATCGCACCACAGTAGACCAGTTTAGACACCCCAAAAATCGTACAAAAAGAGCTTGCAAACGTTTTGCGAGTTCAGTTCTTGGAACGTTACGCTGGTTGTCGACCATAAACTCTCGTCGGGTCTGGGCTCAATTTTTGACGCATATTCGACTTGAACTTCTTGCGACTTTCGGTGTTAAGTACGCGAGTACCCGTGGTCAATGTTGGATAGACTGGACCTCGTCGAGTCATCTGGATCCTTCTAAAACTGGTATTGTGCGTCATTTATAAGTAACATATATTAAATTCTTGTCCATTTTCTTCTTTCAGGGTTCATGGCTGATATTTTAGTAAACTTTATAAATATTTCAAAAATTTAATTAAACTTTTTTCTTCCTTAATAAACATGTCAAATGATCTTAACTTCAGCTGTTGATATTTCTAGACGGTTTAAGTCTAAATCCTCTTTTCCAGACAAACCTATTTATTGATTCATCACGTTGAACAGTTACTTTTTCAATTTATTTCCTATATCATACGTTTATAAGTGATATGTTCCTTCCATAAGTATGAATAGCACTAGCAATACAAGTTCGTAATGCTACAGAGAGACTTACAGTACTCGAGATAACTAGTTCGAGAAGGAGAACGACAATTAAGCTAGTCAATTGAAGTCTTAACTACACTCGGTGGGTGGTGGTTAATTAATTTTGCAGCCTGACCAAGTTCCATCTAGGTCCTATTTAGTCTGAACTTACTAAGCCCAAATTTGACAGCAGCGCCTCACCAGTCGTATGTCGCTTTACCCTGAATCTATGACCTATACTTCAAACACTTCAAAATTACAAGCTCCAGTTTCTAAGTTACCAGTGACAAACTTATGCATGGAACATATCTTATGAACTTATGTCGATAGTGAAGTAGTGGTAACACTGCTGTCACATGTGGCTATTGGTACGACCATTTGGCAACATTCAATAAACTAGGTTGTGTTTGTGCAACGTTGGCATGACCGTGTATTGAGCCATTTTAGCATATGTTATGTTTCACATGCTTAACGTTTTGTTATGTCTTGATAATCCAATATATGCGCTGGGCTACAAGGCACCATTTACTTTCATGTTCTAAAGCAGTACGCCAATATTCGACTACACTTACTCGAGGCACGTTCACACTTTCAAAACCTGCTGAAAACGGTTTTGAAAGGTCAAAATGAAAAACCATCGAAATCTTTCATGAGCAAATATGTTAACCCCCCCCCCCCAAAAAAAATAATGCAGTGTGAACGTGTCTTTAGTAAAGTGAAGGTTTTCTGACCCAAGTCGTTAGGAAGTTTTTGGCTCCCAATATACGAAACTTTATGGTACAAACTATTAGAATTAATGGGTTAACCATGTAAACGTGGAATTTCTATTATGCCTACGAAACTACAATATTGATTTTCTAAGTAAAAACGTTTCGTTTTGTTCGTTTAACCATGGAGAAAGGTTTAACTTAGTCTCGCCAGTCAGGGTGCTAAAATGATGCGTGTATATTTTTTCAATGTTATTTTGAGGACGTGTTTTCAACTTCGAAGTTGTCAGAGAAAAATCCATACGTAAATATTAAATCAGTAACGAAAACAATGAGTATTTACCCACTTCAGACTACAATAGTTTTATTTTCTATTATATTGTCAAGTTTTTAAGTGAGGCTAAGACTCAATCTTCAAACGGTAGTTGAATATCTCGGGTCAGGTAAATTTTAGTTTGACGACGTTATTGAGGAAAGATTCTTGTATGTGTTTACTCAAATTGCCATCAACGTTGAACAAGTGTTACAAAATTGTTACGATAAATGTTTTATAACATAATTGTTTAAATTAAAGGGTCTGTGAAAATTACAAAAGATTGATTGTTGGATATCTTAACATTGGAATTGTGTCCAATCGCGTTATAAATAATGCATTTGCGGATCGCCTCCAGATTTGTACGAGATCTGGCTTAAACTAAGCAAAAGGTAGTCACGTAGACTGACATAATATAATTTTTAGATCCCATTTTGGTTGGAGGAAGATGATACCACTCCTCAAGGAATTCACGGTTACCTCACTGACGTCTTGGATTTCATGATGTACAAACTAAACGCGACGTATGTTTAACTCGTTTATAGTTTAATTACTAAATATTAATTTGTTCCGCGGAGAAACGTTTGACAATGACCTTTAACCTCTTTAATTAAGGTACGAACTAGACTTTAGCGGTGAAACATACTATGGGAACGAAACTGATGATGGTATTGTTGGAAAGTTATACAGAAATGTAATAACTGTTAAATTTAAAAAAAAACAGTCGTGAGATATTTATAAATGATATCATGTCTGTGATAACAGGAATCTGACATTAGTCTAAATCTATTCAGTCGTATTAGTCCTTTTAAGAGTTTCTTGGATTTTCATAACCCAATTTGTGAACAAGATTGGGCTCTTATTTCTGGACCACCCAGGGCCTTCGTCGAAAACCACTACGCCATCTTATCCATTCTTGAACCGAGTGTAATAATACCTATTAATACGCATACAGCTACTAGGAATCATTGTATAACCTTCTATTTTCACTCAACGTATCTAGGCGTGGATTTTGTGGGAGGAGCTAGCTAGACTAATCTTTATGTATGACGAAATTTACCCATAGCGAATTGATAATCTATCTCGCTGCCTGTTGCACCTTGCGCAATGTACGGGTAACAAAGAACTCGCGTTGCTACCAACCAGTGAAACAACAGATAGAAAGAAGCCATCAGAATTATGAGTAGGCGTGACGCGTAGTAAGTTCCGAAGCGCGGAATACCCCCCAACAAAACCCGAAATCGTAGAAATTAACAAGGGATATATGGCTACACAATTATTCCTAGTAGCTGTATGTATTCCTGGTGACTTTTATAACAAAATCCCATCGTAGAAGATTTTTACTTACAGGTATGGCTATGTGCCTTAATTTCTATCATCAGCTTCTGTTGCGTCATTTACACCTTGACATGGTTTCTGGCGAGACCGGATATCAAAGCAGGATTCTTGTATATTTTGCTGCTACTTATATGTTCACTATTTAGAGGTTCTCAGGCTCATTTATGTCAAAGTTAAGTTTGTTGTGGTTGTAATTGCTTTGTTCAAAAGGTTATCCACCGAAATTGTCTACTGATGCATACCGGATAATGTGGGGTTTTTGGCTCTTGGGTACATTTTCATTGTTATCCTCCTTTACTGGATGCCTTCTGTCAAAATTGACGCTTCCGGACAGGCCATCGAGGATTGAAGTCTTTGCGGACCTGTTACCATACCCGGAATTAAGGGTGGTAGTGATTCGCGATACAATTGTCTACTACTATCTGAAAGTAAGCGCTTGTTTGATGATCCATGAATTTTTGTATGAGATTTGCTTTTAAATCAGGACGCGACGGATCCAGTTTTGAAGGAGGTTTATAATCAGGCTGTTAGAACTGACGGTATTATTGGTATTGGACCAGAAGAAAATGCCGAGGTTGCTTTTCAAGCTGCTGAAGGAAAAACCGTTGCTATATTCTGGGCCAATGCCTTCTTTGAAGGATTACAAGATTACAAGTATGTTTTCGACTTTTACCAAGGCCTAAGCTTGACCTTCAATAAGGCCCGAGATATATTTTCGAAGTTAGCCAAGGCCCGGGTCATACTTTCGAGGTTAACCGAGGCCCGGGTATTTTCGAGGCTAGCCAAGGCCCGGGTCATATTTTCGAGGCTAGCCAAGGCCCGGGTCATATTTTCGAGGCTAGCCAAGGCCCGGGTCATATTTTCGAGGCTAGCCAAGGCCCGGGTCATATTTTCGAGGCTAGCCAAGGCGCGGGTCATACTTTCGGAGTTAGCCAAGGCCCGGGTCATACTTTCGGAGTTAGCCAAGGCCCGGGTCATACTTTCGGAGTTAGCCAAGGCCCGGGTCATACTTTCGAAGTTGGCCAAGGCCGGGTCGTATTTTCGAAGTTGGCCAAGGCCCTAGTCGTATTTTCGAAGTTGGCCAAGGCCCGGGTCGTATTTTCGAGTTGGCCAAGGCCCGGGTCGTATTTTCGGAGTTAGCCAAGGCCCGGGTCGTATTTTCGGAGTTAGCCAAGGCCCGGGTCTACTTTCGGAGTTAGCCAAGCCCGGGTCGTACTTTCGGAGTTAGCCAAGGCCCGGGTCATACTTTCGGAGTTAGCCAAGGCCCGGGTCATACTTTCGGAGTTAGCCAAGGCCCGGGTCATACTTTCGGAGTTAGCCAAGGCGGGTCATACTTTGAGTTAGCCAAGAACCGGGTCATACTTTCGGAGTTAGCCAAGGCCCGGGTCATACTTTCGGAGTTAGCCGAAGCGGCGAGCCTGGGTCATATTTTCGAAGTTAACCGAGGCCCAGTAATTTTCGAAGTTAACCGAGGCCCGGTCTATTTTCGAAGTTAGCCAAGGCCAATATATTAACTTGAAGCGAAACACTTTCAGAATATGCGGGAATCCTAGCGGAGGAGAAGGCTCGTTCTATATGTCACAACACCGTTCCTTCACGACCAAGGCTGGATGGTACCAGAAAGACTCTCCTAGAATTATAAAGAATTTCTACAAGTTTATGTATAATTCTAATTAAATTCAAAATCAAGGCTAATTTAATAATAACGAATACCATTTTAAACAATAGTGCCTCGGTGTACACTGAATCAGGAATCACCAATCACAAAATTGATATGGCAACATTTTGGTCCAAGATGTGTTTTGTCTTCGCAAACACTGCCGTCGAAGCTAA
>JAEQBA010000360.1:69099-86412 GCA_019434445.1 Phalangium opilio
AAATGAAAGAGAAAGCCAGTCAAACTAACAAAGTTTCGACGGGAACACTATTTTCCGATTATGAAGTTGAGCAAAGGCTTAAGATATCGCCTCCACCAGAACGTATTGAAGATAGAGTAAAAGAATTTAAGGATAGTGAATGCCAGGTTGGTTGAAATATTACTGTTATTTTCAATCAAATTAACGAAGCTTTCATGGTATTAATCTGAGCTACTTCTAACTTGTAGACTGATGGAAACTATTTTAGTCAACCTAAATGTGGGGATGGTCCCGATAGTGTCAAAAAACAATTTAACTCTATCGTATCCACTTTTAAACGTTTGATATCATTTGAGATGGAATCCTCAAATAGTCAAGTAAATATCTTTTACGAAACAAAGTGTAGATCATAGTTAAATAGTTCATTGTAATTATTTATCAAGGTTTATATCAAAGTAACGAGAAAAGGAATGTTGATATTGAATTGGGTGATCCATGCTGGTATATTCTTTCACCTGAGGGAAAATTGTCATTTCATGTGACTTATAAAGGCCTTGTTCGAGAATGGGATGTTGTGAAGGAAGGGAAAATTATAACAGAACTTGTAGAAGACCTCTTTGCAGATTTTTCTTCTAAAGAAAATGTATTTTGTACTGGTCTTGATGGAGAGTCAGTGGACATTATACCGAAATTAGCTAAACCTCCAAAAAAACTGGTCCGACATTCTCTACCTAAAGAGCATTGCATGTCGACAGACTGTCCAGCGTGGTTTAAAAAACCTGTAAATTCTCATGGTCCACTTGAAAATGTCTGTACAGCATGTAAAAATTTAAGAAGATATTTGCGCCTTAGTTGAAGAGACGAGTAGTTGGTTTAAATCCTGTTTGCCGCAAAAGAAAAATTGATCCATCTTCTACATGCCCAGTTACCTTTCTTTCACCTTCAAGTGCAAATTTAAAAAAGAGACGTCAACATTATCGCTTCCAATACATGAAAATTAAAAATGCAAAATTGAAGGAAAAAGTGAAAGATCTTACAATAACTCTTAAAGATAGCCAACATAAAGAAATGAAAAGTATTGTTTCAATCATTGAAGAAAGCTTTCCGGAAGACCTTGACAAGGACGGTTAAGGGTAAAGATCCATCTACCAACATCGAGGAGCGAAAGCGTTTGCGTCAAATTTGGGATAACGATTGTAGAATGTATTTACAACGTGAAAAGACGATTTGGAAAAAGATCAGAAGAGAAATGGTAATATTCAACATAAGATATGAATAATTTAAATATCTAAATTAATATCCTTGCCTTTCGCAGCTCCAGGACACACTGGTAATCGCTGGACCGTGCTTTCTTATCGAATTGGTAAGCTAAGAAAAAGAAATGACGATTCTGCCTTTAATTATGCACTTTGCAACCTATTTTTTCAATTTATATTCCTATAAATGCAGCTCTAGCCGTCGGTTGCCGTAGCAAAGCAGCGTATGAGGCCCTAAAGAGTTTCAAAATATTGAACCTTCCTAGTTGGAGATCAATTCAAAGAAAAACTACTAAAAACATAGACGATCCGGGCATCAACATGGAATACTTAAAAGAGCAGAAAAGAATTTATAACACGTTTGCAAGTGAAGAGGAATCTCTAGGCTTTCTAAAGCCAAGGGGTGACGGAATTTTAATATTCGACGAAGTACGAGTAGCTGGAAAAGTGTGCTGGAATAGTAAAAACCATAAATTAATGGGCGTAGCTATGCCTATTCACGAATATGCCTATTTGGACGATCTTTATAAGGAGGTGTCTGACGAGAAAAAAGTGTCTAAAGCGAATTATATGTTACAATTCTTATGGCGGGATTTGACCTCCAACTACGATGTCATTGGACCATATTTTTCTCTAGCCAATACTGCAGACACTCAAATAACCTTCAACTGCCTATTTGAAGTTATTAAAGCGTTTCAATTTGCGGGTTTCAACATTTCTGGTCTCGTATGTGATGGAGCAAGTGCAAACCTTGCGTTGATAAAATTAACAGTTGGATTAGAAGGGCAATTTAGCTACTCAGAAACGGAAAACTGTGAAGAAATTGACATTAAATTTAATCCCTGCTTTCCCAACCCTCACCGCTTGGGCCGAAATATTTACTGGATCATTTGCCCATCTCATCAGGTGAGAATATTTATTTAATAAGTGAATGATAATGGAAACTTTGTCTCTTTTCTCCTCAAGATGAAAAGCATGATCAATGCGCTGTATTCCTCTCATGATGAGCGAGCCAAAAAGTTTCAGAACTTGGGAATAGAATTTGGATGGAGTCAAATTGTTGAGCTAAAGCAACGTGATGATCATCGCAGGAAACTGGAAGTACCCCGTCTTGTGCCCAAGTTATTGCAGAGCTATGTCGACCGAGATCCATGGACAAAGTTGAATGTGAAACCAGCAAAAATACTACAAGTATTGGCTCTTGTGGTCTTTGATTCCTTCTAATTAATATTAGTAACGGTATAAATCTAAATCTGCATTTTAGCAAATGGACGTTCTATCGGCTCTTCACGAATATGCGAATCCAGTTGAAACATCACCTCCAAAAGATCACTACGAAGTTAAAGCTACACTCGAATACCTTAAAGCCTGTAACAAATTATTCGAAACTGGGACATTGTCATCTGATAAAATAACGTCACTGGGTAGTGATGTTATGGTTAATCTCCGTTGTGGACTTAATTATTTTGAAGACTGGCTCAAGTACCTAATCGGTAAGTATGGATTTTCTCTTGTGGTTCTTGTAACAATTATACTATAATGTCAGCTTCTTTTGTATAGTGGAGGATACCGACTTCAAACCTTGGAGCATCAAACAGAAAAAGTTCATCTCATGGCAGGTGAAAACTAATTTAGATAGGCCTACATAATTATGTAACTCTGCCATTAAATTACCTTATATTTTAGACCTGGGCGCTACTGCGAATAATGGTGTTTGGAATGGAGGGGCTTGTAAAAGAGTATTTCGAAACACACCCTATGGGCTATTACATTTGCCCAGTTAGAATTAATGGTAGTGGGGTGGAAACACTATTCTCTCAATTCAAACAAAACTCTGGTGGAAAATTATCTAGCGTAAATTATTGCACTTCGAGAAAAAACTATCTTACCAAAGTGGACACAAGAGGTCATCATAGTGGTCGTGGCTATCGAGACGTACCATTGTATGTGAAGGACTCATTTGCAGAAAAATACAAGAGTGAAACGGCGAAATCAAGTACTACAATAGGCAGTTCTGCATTTCTTAAAGTTGACAAATGTCCAAGAACGCCAAACAAACGTGTAACCTCCCCACACCAAAAGACTACACACGATTTAAATGAACAAAATATAGTCTGGGAAGCTGGTCCAACCACACCCAAAAGATATTCGAAAACCACAAAGATTGTCAAGCTAAACTTCTGAAACATTTTATGAACATATCTTTAAAAATTTATTTGGTTTTCTTGGTTTGTCCATGTGTTTCAGTCACACATTTACCCTTGATAATTTAAAGGAACTTTTTTAAATATTAAAACAATGAAAACTACCAAAATATCACATGAGTTACAATACATAACTAGAGAAATGCACAGGAACCCTTTTAATTCTTTTAGAAGAATGGCCCTCCAAATCATTTTTATGATCAGTTTTGGGATGATTGTTTGATTTTGTAAAATCATTAACCAGAGCTTCAACACTGCTCTTTTTACTCTTAGTATTCTTTTGGTTTTCTTTGGCATGAACGGTATTTTTGAAGTTGCACGTTTTACTGACTTTTTGTTTGGTAATTTCCTAGGCCTGGCCAACAAAACTTCAACGTCATCTCCATTTATCACTATTTTACTATCACTACTTTTAAGGTCATCTCCATTTATCACTATTTTACTATCACTACTTTTAAGGTCATCTCCATTTTTCACTATTTTACTATCACTACTTTTAAGGTCATCTACATTTATCACTATTTTACTATCACTATTTTTAAGGTCATCTCCATTTTTCACTATTTTACTATCACTATTTTTAGGGTCATCTACATTTATCACTATTTTACTATCACTATTTTAAGGTTATCTCCATTTTTCACTATTTTACTATCACTATTTTTAGGGTCATCTCCATTTTCCACTATTTTACTATCACTATTTTTAGGGTCATCTCCATTTTCCACTATTTTAATATCACTATTTTTAACGTAGTTATCCTTACAGGTTTTCCCATTAAAGGTTTTGCTTTGCTTTTTAAAAGGTTTCAATTTGGATTTGTTTTTTTGGGATAAAATGTAGAGATCATCCCTAAGCCCGCTGCATCCCCTCGAAGATAAATGTTTTTTTTCTTTCTCAGCTTCATCCCTGGCTGTAATGAACTCGTTCGATAAAGCATGCATAAATTTTCTTTGTAACTCTGGAAGTATTACAAGAGCTTTATCTTCCGATAAAACGTCCTTGGTGCACGATAAGAAACAGCGTTTCAAGTCCTCTTCATGGTTTTTAACATGGTTCGAGACAATTTTAAGAATGTCTTGACCATACTTTTTAAATCCATTTTCATTTAAAACATCTCTTCATGGTTTTAACATGGTTCGAGACAATTTTAAGAAGTCTGACCATACTTTTTAAATCCATTTTCATTTAAACATCTCTGCATAGCTGATTAAGTTTTGGAAAGGGTTGAGAGATTCTTGGGAATGAATAGACCTCCTTTATCCCGCATGTTGATTCCAGAAAACGTCATATCCGCCTTTTCTTCTGTCGTCCGCCTTAGTTTTAATGCACAGTCCCACAGTATTTGAGCTTTCTTACGCTGTCCATCAGATAGGTGCATCTTTTTCCCAAATATAGTCCGTTTTTTATTAATTTTCCATATCTCACCCATACAGCCACCACCTATTGTGAGCAATGATCGTTCATACGCTGCCACTTCCTGTAAGAGGTTTTCATTATAATTGGCCAATAGTCCAACAATCAGATTTAGATACGTACCGAATTATTTAATTCCTTTTCCTGGGGTGCTTCATTAAAATCACATAGTTTTTGCCTTGACCAGGTAGCGAAAACCTCGTACGCTTATAAGGATAGTAAAACCAAAAAATTGTTTTGCGCCACTAATGAACGGTCACTTGTGAAATTATGGTGGGCATCGAAGAAATCAAAGTGTGTTCGAGATATCAGATGCCACTCAAATCGTGCAGCATTACTGTTCATTCTCACGTCAATTTTTGACTTTGATGGCTTGGGTTTAAGTTTTTGATAGATTTCAGAGAAAAGCTCCACTAAATGTTCTATTATTGGAGTTACTTCGCCACTATTTTTCAACGTGTTATGAATATCTATTATCTCACTTTCAAAATTTCTGGGTACAGCTACCTCAATGTTCTTTAAAATATCTTCAGTGGATATCTTTAAACTTGCCATATTAAATGTTACATTATATCTTTAAAAACGTACTCTAAGTCTCTAAGCCTTGGACTAAAAATATAAACAAACCAAAATCGGGAACACTACGAGTCCGAGGCTCCGATGTAACTGAATGCACATACGACCTTACCGCGCATTGATACATTTCCGCGAGCTTCAGAGAGTGCCCGCTAGGAGGTTTATTTCAAAATTTGTGACGTCATGCAAACAAGATGCACAAGGCACTGTAAGACTGGGTCTCAGTAATAATTTTACCTGATTGTCACACTTATGGAACATATATTATAAACTTATGGTATAACGAATCAGGTTTTCATGACCCATAAGGATTAGGCAATCATATTTGTATCAAAACACAATTATCTTGGTCATGGCCAATGAATGGCGAAATACCTTCGCTATGGGATGGTGCCTCATTTCATGTTCCAATCATTTACTAGCGTGCCTCTGTTGCTTGAAACTTATCTTACAGAACCAAACAATAAGTCAATAACATAAACAATAAAATCTTTCTTTACTACTTACTACAGTCTACAGAGGAATTTCTTCGTCATAAGCCTCGGTGTAAATCCTTTTCGACTTCGGGCAGAGTTCGACTTTATTTTCCCACAAAACAAAGGCATATTTTTTAAATTATAACAACGCAAACCCTTATATTTTGTAAACTAACAGTATTTAAAACAATAATTTAGTTGTCTTTCTTTCTAAAGTCAACAACACCAAGAACAATATAATCCATTACCTCCCATTACCGCCATTAGCAACGACGAAGTGTAGTCTGCTAAGTTCCGGTGAAAAAGGAAAGCAAAAAAAAACCGGTCAATTAACCGATTCATGGTGCTGAACGGTTTGCCGAGTTCTAAAATTACTACTTTGAATTTGGTGTATATTTTGACACGTATCAATGTCGTCTGCTCGAAAATTTCAACCTATCACAAGTCTTAAGTGAGATTTGGAGCCGTACTTCCGTAATTAACTAAAATTAACATACTTAGACTTAATTGTTTCTGATTAGACTAGCCGATCGCACACTCTGAATACTTAATTGTTAAATTAAGAGTATTCCGAAAAGTAACTTCGCTCTAGTTTTTCAGTTAGAGGTGGTTAAATATCACCAAAAACCCCATGTTAATCTCCATAGGAAAATTGGTAAAAGCATGTGAATTTTGCTTTAACGTTACAAAACGGTATCAAGTCATATCTACAAGGGCCTACCGGCCCTGTAGAATTTATTTCACCTAAACTAAGCTCTTGGTGTTAGATTCATCTAGGTCATTATTTGAAAATTTTACCAGATAATGCTGCACCCTAATGCGCACCTTTTCATTTCAATAACAAGTTTCATGTTAAAATATTTATTTTCAAGGCAATTTGATTAAAGGATTGTACCTGCCCTATATATTTTTCTGTGATTTCTCGTTTTTGAAATAAAAATGTTTGAGAGACGTGACTAAAACTGACGTTTGAAGTGAAGCGAATGACTGTTTATTCGCTTTACGCAAGGGATACGAAGGGTTTCAATTCCAAGCTAAGGGTAGAACAGCACACAGCATTTGTGTGAAACTCCGTCATTGGGGTCTATCGCCGCGTAAATACTAACCCTAACTATAATGCTATAGATTGGTGTCTAAGTGAAATAGACAGCAGACCAGTAGATAGTGCTATTGTTAGAAGCCAGAAAGGGTGTCTATATGGAATGGCTTAAGACCAGCAGATGTTGGTGGTAGAATCCATTGTGACAGATTGTTGTGCATGAGAAACAGACGGGAAAACAATTTATTATGTAGTCAGTTAATTACAATCCAATGCGTACCGGCGGATGAGTGCAATAGTTACCGTAGCAAAAGTACAATTTCCCAAATTTCTGTGAATTGTGAATGCGTTTCAGAAATTGGGAAAACGTTTGGTCAATCTGCGACCACGATTATCTGGCGTGTAACAACAGACAGGCAGACACCGTCCGAAAGAACCTTTGCATATTATATATATATATCACTCGGTGAGGTAAAATTGGGTACCCCCAAATACCCGACAAGCAATTTTTCATTACGCAAACCCGATTAGAAATCAAGAAATCACTACCCGCACATCCCTAGAAAGTAAATATTTGTAATTCTAAGATTAACTTTAGTGCTCAACTAATCACAGTCGTTCTGCTTCTGGCTAGTGGCTGAAGGGACCCCCAAACGCCTCATGCCAAAGGGCCCCCGAGGGTGTTAGTCCGGTACTGACTGCAGGTTTCTTTCTGCCGCATTATCTATCCATTATCCACGTTATTTTATCTTTATCCATAATCGAAAACTATCCACAGAACTAACATGTTTATCGATTATCCACCAATTTGTGGATAATGGATAGAAAATTCCGAGCACTCACTTCAAATCTTCTCTTTTAAAGATAATGGTAATTGCGCACTTGTGATTTGAATATGTTTTTCACTATAGTGTGATCGCAAGTACCTTTCTAATCGACACTAAATTGTGCAGAAATAATTAAAGATGGGGAATTTTTCGAGTTACGCTTTTCAAGACAAAATGACAACATTGATTCTAAAGCATCGTTTTCATGGTCGCTTGCAATCGTGTCGAAGTTGCTTGCTTAGGTTTTGCGCGTGTAATTTACGAGCGCGTGAAAAACGTTTCAAGCAAAGTCGTTTTCATGGTTGCGTTTAAAAACCGCGTGCTGTCGACGATCCCAACTTTCGCGGGATTTTAGACCTTTTAAAGATGGCGGACGGGGAGCTTCGACAGCTTCTTATTCGGAAGAAGATTTTATTATTAAAGTTATTAGTATTAAAAAATAAACAAAAGCATAAAAGGCAGTACAATACCAAACGTTGGTGGGTTCACCCAATTTGGTTGAAACGTAAAACTGAAGGAGATTTTGACTATATATATAGGTATATAAACTGTGGCTAATTAATATCGGTTTCAATTCAGCTTGCAATGCGTGCACATGATCATAGTTATTTTCATAATTATACAAGAATACATGCGTCCAGAAATATTTGACAAACTATTGATAAACGCCATTTTTAAATAACATAATCCTAAACTCCAAAATGTGATTCTATTGGTTATTCGCAAGTCACGTGACGCCGACGATCTGCTTGCACGCGTCGCTTGTGCTTGAAATATCTGTTTCGTTTAGATACGCAAGCGGTGCTATTTACAATCAAGATTTACAAGTTCACGCTGCAAGCGTGTTTTTCTAGTGATCATGAAAATGGAATTGCTTGCGAGTTCCGCCCGTTTTTTTACGCGCAAGCTGCCATATACACGCTACAAGCGACCATACACCAAAAATACTGCTTTTAATTACAAGCGAAAACTTTCCTTCGAAAAACAAAGATCGTTAAGAAATCGAAGATAAGATTTTACACGAGTGAAGTTTACTTGAACAGACATTCAATTTTCATCCAAAAAAGAGAAGATTTAATACTAATAAAGCATAAATTAATCAAATATACTTATTCCAACCACATTTTTATTCTTCATTAAAATTATTCATCCTTAAATTCATGGGAATTTCGTGTCAATACTTGAGAACTTAAACTAACGTTAGTTTAAAAACAATTAACTACCAAATATTTAGACGAAGACTAGAAATAAAATTTGTTTTACGATAACTGATATTTTACCTCGGGTCATATTTCGCCCCTTGCTTTAAAGCGGAAATCTGCTCACGATTCGCCCCTAGAGTTGTACTTGTCCGCACAGCTTCAAAAAATCCAAGAATGTGCTGCCACCTTTAATTTTTAAGGTTGGTTTATGATCAGACCTTTTTTTTTTCTACCAGTGCTGGACATAAGTTGCCATTTAACAGTTTAGACTTAGAGCAGACGACGGTTTGAAGGAGCGGGCTGTTTATTATTCTAACTCCATGCTGTGAAAGGGTGGTTTGTTTTTGATTATTTAGATGGTCTAAACTGAAATGAAGGTGTAAGATTTACTTATTATATTTGAGAATGTTCGGTCACTCGGGAAAAAAATAAAATAGTTTTATATTGAACGCTTGTTTTATACTCTTTTTATTCCAAAATTTTGGTTTGCGGATGTGATCCTACATAGCCACGATATTGAAATGCATTCGTCGTATTTTAGTAAGTATTTAATTTAGTTCAGTGACTTACACTTGGTCTTACTGTGTGCTTATTATAATGATAAACCACAAATACAATACATTGATCCTTTATTGACGTTGAAAAGAAATAGATTCACCTTTGCGTTTGACTAATTTAGTTTCATAATTGTAATAGCAAATAAACATGTTTGAGCCCAATTCTGCCACACGTAAGTAGTTAAACCCTGTACTTTAAGAGAAGAGTAAACAACCACGCCCCCAAAATAAACAAGTGTCGTGTTAGCGAGCCCACCTCCCCGGGGTAGATATTTTTCCTGACTATAAATGACGGATTTTGGTGAAAAGCCTCATTTCATCGATAAAACAGGTCAAGATGAAAGGTTCACCAGATGCTCCAATTTATTTTTGTTTTGAGCATGTATTAATATCCGTGGGTATTATAGTAATTATGCTTTTAAACACACCGTCAAAGTATCCTATCGCTGTGTTTTTGGTATTGTTAATGCCGATTACTATCCCTATATCATTCGTAATAGCCTTGCTAACAAATGATATATATTTTCTACTCGTATTTTTTTCGCCATTATTATTTATTTGTCGCATCATCTACGAGACATTAAAGAAAGTAATTTTGTTACCGTATTGGTTAGCCGAATCGTTATTTTGTTTAAGTCACGAGTATTATAAATATGTCACCCGTATGAATTTTTACTCTGTACCGAAATCAAATAAGTAATTTTGTAAAAATAAAACATTTTTTATTGATAATTATACATGGTTTCAAGAATTTTCTTTTAAACCGAAATATCCTCCCACGCGCTCTCTCGGAGAGAAAGTGAAAGTCATCCAAACCAGTTTAGCCGCCGCGGAGGTGTAGGGCGGGCGCGCTGTATAAGAGTGAGAGAGGGAAAAAAAGGTGTTCAACTAGAATATAATATAATTCTAAATAACATTACTTGCTATAACGCGCTGGAGAATAGAAGTCGAAAACCACGGTGCGTGTTTTTTCTGTAAACCAAACTTCTTAATTAATTTAACGTTCGTCTAAGCGTTTTTCGGAACACAATAGATTAGATTAATACAATTAAGAAGTTTGGTTTACCGTATATGTAGAGTTTCACTATCTCCAAACAGGAATTTCAACGCGCCACGGAACTTTTATTGCGAAAGCTCTGTAAAAGAGACGAGATTTAAGTTCAAGTAGTCTATAATATAATTTTCAATAACATTACTCTACCGCGCTGGAGAATGAATTCAAAAGCCACAGTGAGTGTTTTTGCATTCTGTACGTAAACCCACAGTCCTGGATATTTATTTTTCTCCGAACATTTTACTCAAATGTACTGATTAAAATAACGCATTCAAGACTGTGGGCTTACCGATCCGGCACCAAGAAGTCACTGTAGTTTACTCCAAACTTTGATATGAATGTGGATTACCTGTAAACCCATATTAATTCTTTTCCGACCATTTTACTCAAATGTAGTGATTAAAATATTATATAGTGGGGCTTACCAAGAAAACAGCACCAAGAAAGACTGCCAAAACATTTTTACTCGCGCTGATTATTACCGCAGAAAATCATTGTGTTGATCCTCTCAGTGAGGAATGAGTGACTTTCTTGGGGTATTTATACTAAAATATACTTTTATTTACCTTTTTTAATCCGATTCTGGAGATATGCGAGGTTAAAGTTTAGCATTTGCCCTTGTTATTATGTTAACTATTTTTTTTATTTGAAACAGGGTGTTGATTTAAATAACGCCTAACCAGATAAATTTCTTTTCAAATGGGTGTAGCGTTCCTCATTTTATATTCATCTGTATATTATCTTAAAAAATCTTAGCATTTCTTGCTAAATAAAATCTTAGCATTTCTTGCTTAATAATTTTAAAATGATTTTCTATTACTCAATTTTAGACACGAAAATTTATCATGGTATAGAATTACGCCTCAATTTTTTCTTGAAATTTTTTTGTACTTCTTTGGTATTTCATCATGGCATAAATTTATGCAAGAATTTTCTCCTTGACATATATTCCGCAATTTATCTTGACATGGTATTTCAAGTAATTATGTTGGTAATTCCCTCTATTGCCTAATCTCTGTTCTTAAATTTATGGTAACCATTTTATGAAATCAAATTTCATAATACCGAAAATGGGGTATGAAAAAAAAATGGTGTATAAAAGCTGGTATGGATAACACCCAAAATCCATTCCAATCTTCTCTTCGAGTGGATCAAGTCTTTACCGCATTTGGATCAAGAAAAGGAAGAAAACCAAATGGATTCTGGCAAGGGAAAACGATCTGGCAAGTCTGAATATTTATCTTTAGATAATGAAAAGTATGAATCTTCCGATGATGACTGTTTTGAAGTTAGTTGCGTGGATGACGAAGGTGGTTTAGAAAGCGTATATACTCGAAGCTCTAACCAATGCGCTTCGATTGTTAAAATACCGCAGAAAAGGGTGAATATTACCTAGATATTAAAGCTACTAAATATAAAGATTTAAAACGGTGTGCCAAGCAGGATGTTTGGACAGCGCCTTCAAAGCGCGTACAGTACATAGGCGATTTGAGCGAAAATGATTTAAAAGGTATTCTAATTTTAATGAAAAAGCTCGGAGAAAAGATAAAAGAAAATCCCCATAAGAAAATCTTAAATATCGTCAAAGCTAAAAAGGGAAAAACGCACGACTAAATACTTTTTTGCTTACCAGATTATTTTTTCGTATTATTAATATTATAGGTAAATGGTGACGGTTTTTAATATTTAACCTTACGTTGTTTTCTTTCGAGCGCATTTAATATTTCGCATTACCCAGAATGGTTTCGATAAACGAAGCCATTCGAGACTATAAACATTTTTACAAGATAGAGAAACTTTCAGTTAAAACTTCAAGAAAATACAAGTGTAACCAGGTTAATTTTCGCGTTGATATCGAAAACACGGACGAAATTAGATTAACGCATATGTACGAAGATTTGCAAAACATTCTCGATTGTGTTTTAAAGGAAATCAAAAATGAATACCCAACGTACGATAGAGTTCGCTTATGCATTCAATCCGAGGAGCTCGAATCTCCTATAAATCTAAAATTAATGGCGTTAAATTCGCTTACTAGCGAACGTGTTTTGGCTGCAATTGAGCACGTAGCACAATCGAGAAGGGGTTTTATTTTAGATAGTTCTTTAAGATTTGATGTTGTTTTCCTCGACTGCGATATTGAGATATCCGGGCTTTCCAACCGAAAAAGTGTTAGAAATAGAACTATAGTAGAAATGGAAAAATTTGTTAAAGCTGACAAAAATTTTATCACTCTCCAAAATAGCGACGATCTTTGTTTTGCTAGGACGTTAGTGATTGGGAAAGTTTTGGCGGATTTGAGATGTTGTAAATCGAAAGAGAGATCGGATCTTTATACCTATTTCGTTAAAATGAAAAGCTCCACGAGTTCATTACAGAAGGTGGAAGCTCTTAAACTGATTACATACGCTCGTGTACTACCCGGTCCAGTAAATTTAGCGGGTATTCAAAGGTTTCAAAATTATTTGCAAGGAGAATATCAAATTATTGTATACAACGCGGAAGATAACTTTCAAAAGTACTACGTCGGCCCATGGAGTAGAAAACAAATTTTTATTTTGCTTTTACGAAACCACGCTGTAGCGATAAAGAGTATTTCGAGAATGTTTGGCGGCGAAAGTTATTGTTCAAAATGCCTTGTTGTTTTTTATAAGTCTAGCGAAAAAAGGGCCCACCATTGTTCGCAGGGTGAATTAAATTGTAAAAGATGTTCATCACTTAACGTCTTCCATGAGATTAAAGAAATTCAGGTTATCAGGTGTAAATCTTGCAATCGTTATTTTAAAGGTAGTGAGTGTTTATCGTTACATATTTCGAATGGTACTTGCGATCGACTAAAACGTTGTCAGCAATGCGGTCAAGAAATTGAAACTCTGAGCAATAGCATTCACGAATGCGAAAAAAAATGTAAGCAATGCTTGATTGTGCATGAAAAGAACCAGTGTTACGTTATGCCTTTAAAAGAAAAATATCCTCCCGTGAAATATGGATTTTTCGATTGCGAAAGCTACGTTTCCGACTCTAAAGAACATGTAGCCATCCTACTTGTCAGTGCTATGGAGATGGATGATGAAACATACGAATTTAAGACTTTCAAAGGGCAAGATTGTTGTAAACAGTACTTGGACTACTTGTTTCAAACAGAGGAATCGTTTGTTCAGCACGATACCAAATGAATGATAAAAATTAAACCGCGATTTGAGAACTACGTCATTTTTTCTCATAACGGTTCCCGTTTCGACTCGTATTGGATTTTAAACACTTTAGTTAATCACTACTTTATTAAACCTCAAGTAATTTTCAACGGCAGCCGCGCTTTAGCTGTTTTTATCAAAAACCAAAATATCAAGTTTTTGGACTCGATGAATTTCGTCGCCGGCTCTCTTAGATCTTTGAATAAAACCTTTGAACTGGGGGAATGTAAGAAACAGTTTTTCCCGTATATTTTCTTGACTCACGACACGATGAATTATAAGGGAAAATTGCCTGACAAATCTTATTTTCAACCTGAAAAAATGAAGACTAAGGATTACAAAGAATTCGAAATTTGGTACGAAGAAAAGCGTAAGACCGAGTACGATATGAACAAGGAGCTGGAGGAATACTGTCAAATGGATGTTTCCGTTTTAAAGGAAGCGATGGTTAAATTTAAAAATCTTTTTCTAAAAGCTACCAATTTCGACCCTTTCAATATGAACGCTATATCCATTTCGGGTGCTTGTCTACGTTTTTTCCTTCACACATACTTGAAAGAATACGCTTTAGCTATCGTGCCGCAAAATGGGTACCTATACCAACATCAAAATCAAAGTCGTGAAGCTATGAAATGGATCTCCCTCGAGGCTAAACAAAGGAATGTAAATTTCCAAACTACTTTTTCTATCCAGGGTGAAAAATACTTTGGAAAGTTCCCAGTCGATGCTTATTGTCCCGATCCTGAAATTATTCTCCAATATCATAATGATTTTTTTCACGGATGCGTTAGACACACAAAGCAGTCTAGCTTCAATTCATTTCTTGGAAAAACCAACAAAGCGTTATACGAAAGAACTCTAGACATTGAAGAATACATCAAAAACGCCGCTCCGAATGCCGAATTTAAAACCATGTGGAGTTGCGATTTTGAAGAATATCTTCGAAACCATCAGGAAGATAAATCTTATTGCGATACCGTATCATTTCCTTCTTCTATAGGATCGAGAGAAATGATTGTCGGGGGTAGGGTAGAAAACTTCAAATTGTTGCATATCTGTCAACCGGGTGAAAAGATACTGTATCGAGACGTCTGCAGTCTTTATAGTTTCGTCATGAAATTTAAAGACTTCCCAAAAGGGCACCCTACTATATTTACGCGAAATTGTAGTTTAGAAAAAGATAAATATTTTGGCGTGTTAAAATGCAAGGTTTTAGCCCCCAAAAACTATACATTCCGATTCTTGCATTTAAATCTAATTCAAAATTATTGTTTAGTCTATGTCGCACCTGCGCGGAAAAAAGCTTATCAAGCCCTTGTCAGCATTCGAGAGAGCAGCGTATATTCGAAGGTGTGTTCAATACTCCCGAAATTTATTTGGCAATGGAATTCGGTTACGAGCTGATTTCTATATCCGAAGTTTGGCATTACCCTGAGCGATTCAGATACGTGAAAAACCAAAGTTCTGGATTGTTTGGGGATTACATTGACAAGTTTTTGAAATTGAAAATTTGTAATAGCGGTTGGCCTGACAATGTAGAGACTGAAAGTCAGAAAAAGGATTATTTACAATCCATTTACGAAAAAGAAGGCATCTCGATATCAATCGAAGAAGTGACTAACAATCCAGCTTTAAGGAATATTTGCAAGCTAACGTTAAACTCGCTTTTCGGTAAAATGTGTCAAAATCTGGACAGAGGAAAGACTGTTATTATAGATAAATACGAAGAACTAGTGGCTATATTAACCGATGAGACTAAAGATCTGGAAGATATTCGACCTCTGAACGATTCATTGGCTTTGCTAACTTACAAACATAAGAAACCTTTCGTTCCTTCTTACGAAGTGGCAGTCCTGTTATTGGAGGTTTTATCACAACCTACGCTCGAATAGAGCTATTTAACGTTATTCACAAGCTTGGGAAACGTTTGCTTTATATCGATACTGATGGTGCCATATTTTTAGAAGGAGGGAAAGATGATTGGATCCCTCCCGAAGGAAGTAGTTTGGGAGAGTGGAAATCAGAAATAGGCGCTTCGCATATAACAGAATTTGTTAGTACAGGACCGAAATCGTACGCTTATAAACATCAGACAATCAATGCGTGGTGAAGTCGAAAGGTATCACGCTTTCTCGCGAAAATGAAAAAAATTATAAATTTTGAATCTATGGTAGACGCCTTACAAAATCCAGAAAAACGGTATACGGTAGATATCCCGTTTAACGTTGTTCGACGCAAGCGGGACTTAACTTACTCTTAGGAAATTAAAAAAACAATTTGGGGTCACCTTCTCTAAAGGATTCTTCTAGATGACTTTACTACATTACCCTTTGGGTATTGCCAAGAAGAAGAAGCAAGTTATTGCCAAGAAGAAGAAGCGAGTTACCTTCATCACATTGTTAAAGTTCATTGGCTACCCGATAGCGAAGATCGAAGGAACGAGTGGCTGTACACCGCCGCGCGATTTAAAGATAGAGTATTTCTTTTGAACACCCTTTTGAAACCAATTTTTGAACGAAAATTAAAAGAATCATAGTCGACAATGTCCTGTCGGTTGAAATTCGTAGCACCCTTTTTCAATGATTGTTTCCGGCGCGTCTATGAGCGGAAAGACGAATTTTGTTTTGGAGTTATTGAAAAATCGTCAAAAAATGATAGACCCACCCCCTCACAGGATCGTATATTGCTACTCTCTATTTCAAGAAAAGTTTCACGAAATACGCAAGAAATACCAGAAATTGAATTCCTGGAAGGATTGCCGCCTGATGATACGGATTTCTTTAACCCAAAGTTAATAACCTGCTAGTGTTGGACGATTTAGCCCCTGTTGCTAATGCTAGTTCGTTCATTTCTTACCTTTTTACGGTTGGCTGTCATCATTTAAATTTAAGTTTAATTTTAATTACTCATAATCTATTCTCGATGGGGAAGGAATCTAGAGTTATAAGTTTGAATACTTCTTTTTTGTATATTTAAAAATTTAAGGTCTCGGAGTCAGATTTCCCACTTGGAAAGACAGATATTTCCGGGTAAAAAAATAATGTCAAAAGCGTATGAAATGGCTACATCTGACAAACCGTATAGTTACATATTTTGCGATTTGCGCCAAACTTGCGACGACTCTTTGAGATTAAGAACAATGCACTTCCCAATGAAGGAAACATGATATTTTTGTGGAATAATAAATATTTTTTAAAACAAAAGTCCCTGGTGGAGATTCAATTCATTGTAGTGAAAGATGCCATCCAAGTCATTTCGGAACATTATCCTTACCTTAAACTACTGAGAGATATTAATCCTCAACAAAGGAAAACTTTAATATCGTTATCTAGCAAAGATCAGTTTTAAAATCTATTTGCACTATATGTTACAACTTGAAAGAAACGCCATCGCTCTTCCGCAAAGCAAGAAAAGAAATTTGAGGCGTACGCCCCAATCAGGTTCGACAGTTGTTGTACAAGCACTGGAGGATTTTTTCTACCTAGCCTGATTGGTGCTATAATTCCAACTCTTTTGTCAGCTATAACCGGTGG